>JABXWE010046354.1:0-14731 GCA_014611495.1 Limonius californicus
AATTTCTACTTTTCATGCAGTTCCTTGTAACGAATGGTAGATAATGTTTCAAAACAAAAATGGTTAGGATGTCTTATAGATAAGGTTCCCCAGTTTTTAATGCCAACAAGCATTTTTCTTATAAATCTTATAAATAAGCACATAACAATTCTTCTGTTAAGGAATTTCATTGATAAATAAACAGTTTAGGTATTCCCAGCCATTAGGATCATTGTCTTCTTAGATAAGCCCTATAGTAAGTAGCTTAAATACAAATGAGGAGATCATTGTCTTCTTAGATAAGCCCTATAGTAAGTAGCTTAAATACAAATGAGGATTAAACTGGTAAAAGTAGCTTTGAAAGATGGTAATTACATGTTTTCTTAAAGGGTTTACTGATCTCAATACAAAGGTAATCACTATTTAGAAAATATTACAGTAAAATGATTTTATCAGGAACTAGAGAAAACTGGTTACTTTGACTAGGTGGTCGCTTTTACTGGTTCCATGTATATATATCGTTGCAAAGTTGTAGTGCAATTTAATAAATTTCCATTCAATTGGTATGTACATTTTAATAAAAAAAGAAACAACAGAAAAACAAAACCCTGTATTTTATAACTGCTGAAGTAATGAAATTTTTATAATTGTTTCTTGTTTTACTTCATTGAAATTCATATAGGTGACGACAATATTATTAATCATTTTGGCAGATTTTATTAGATTTCTACTGTTTTATACGTATTTCAGCATGTCCTATGTCATTTTACTGGCTTTTGAAAATGACATCATGTTGACCTATTGTTTCTTGTTTTACTTCATTGGAATTTATATTAAGTGAAAACAGTATTAACTATTTCAACAGACTGTAATACATTTCTGCTGCTAAATTAAACATACTTCCTGCTTCTGAAACTGACATGTTATCAAGTTGAACTGTGTATAAAACTGCAGAAATTGTTGAAAGTTTTACATTAAAAAAAAAAATTTAAATACAAGTTGCTGTATCTGTATTCGAATCGGTGATGGGTTCATTTAGAGGATAATTAGAAAAGTGTGTAACATTTTCACAAGATGTTTATATTTATTGTTTTAAAAACGATTATTAAAAATATTCTTTGCTAATTGTTTCACATTTTTATAATTATATGGGGAATCAATTTTAACACTGATGCAAAAGATGTGGTACTGATCATTTTTTATTTGCTTCGACATGCTTGACAAATTTTTTGATTCAAAGACATTTTCAAAAACTTCAACTTTTAATTATTTGTTTTTTAAATTCTAATATTTCTTAAATTAGCAATATAAATTTTTTTATTGTAAATATTACTTTATCAGTTTCCTACTTTAAGTGCTAAATTTATTAAGTTTTTGGAAAAGTCTGAGATTGTTTTCAGGTTTTCAATTTTTTCTTTAGTGACCTTATTAACTGCATCCATTTTTTAGCTGGTTTCGATTGATCTGTAACTGAAGTTCTTATTTTAAATTTCATGACATAGCACGCTAGTTCAATAAATAGAATGGCTGATGTAACTATTAACCAAGTGAAGCATTAAGTTTTCTGATATTTTTTTGAATGATTAGTCTTTGCATGCTATCGATACTAATGGTCTTGGTCAGGGCTTCATATTTTAAACAAGTGCAGTCATAAATATTTAAAATAGGTCTTTATTTGTCACCGGAGTAGCTGTTTTCATACGCAATTGTTTGAAAATTTTGCTTAATTTTCCTCCAGGTCCACAAGATAGTAAAATTACAAACTGAAGAAATATAGGCTATTGGGACTGAATCCTATTGGGAACTGCTTGAAGACTTCGCAAATGTAAACGTTGAATTTTTACCATTTATGAAAACAATTCTGAAGGAACATTAAAGCATTTATTAAATTTTTCCTTTGTGTAAAATTATTTATACAATTAAAAATTTCAGTTCATATGTCTATACTTTGATAAAATGATTCATAGAGAGGTTTCATTTTCAACAGAACATTCTTAAAGGTATACATGCAAGGTTTCTTCACACTACAATGTTACTAACATAAAAAATAGTTACATAAACTGTCACCTCTGTACTTTTCCATCTTCTATACAATCAAAATGTCTTCTGTTACCTAAATAACTTATTTTACTAATCATTGTGACTGTGAGTATGGTTGTTAAACCTACAGCAGAAATCATATTACATACATTTTCTGCGATTGTTAATTTTTTACAAACGCTCTTCTAACCACCAAATTTGGAAATGTTTTATTGGATCCAAAATAGATTTATATAATTGTAAGAAACAGTTTTAAATTTGCAGTTCCAAGTTCTCGTTAGTGTTGCACTTGTGAACTTTAATCACGTGCATGTTTGTGTTGTGACTGGCAAATGTTCATCTTAAATTGTTAACAGAAACGCCTTAAAAGTTCTACATATATCTTCAGTTCTAAAAATGATTTTTTTAAATAATTGTGATCAGTATCGGCTGTCGCTGTGGTATTTCTTAAAGTTCCTGTTTTGTTTTAAATTAGAAAATATGTGTAGAATATCACTAACATTAGCTTTTACTAATTTGTGAGTTACCCTCGTCAACTTTATATTTTTTTTGCTGTGCAGCTTCCAATGATAATTTCCCTACTTCTTCCAATGATTCTTTTCATGTGAAGAAATCTATGTTCAAACCTATACCCAAAATAAGAACAAAAGAAATTCGAAAGGAACCGACATACGATGATCTCTATAAAACTACTCCTTCGAGTTATATTGTAAGTAAAGGCCCATAAGTTTAAACATAAGGAATCGTATTACTCTACGAAGATATCTAAAGCAACTTATCAAATCTGACCAAAAATTCATCATCCTGCCCATTCCTCTCATGTTCAGTTCATCAGCATCACATTTCATTGTTGCCGTTGTTTAAGGCACTTGATCAAGCTTTTATTTGAAACAGAGATTTCATTGTTATCGTTCTTGTCAATATAGAGTGGCATTTAACAGTAAATCTCTGTTATACGCACAGCTTCGATGGTATTGTGTAGCTATTTGCTTTATGCTGCTGTAATTTAAAGCATTTGCTTCTTTTAATGCACTAAACGTTTTTAGATGTGGAGGGCTGGTAGGTATTTTTCTTTATTTTAATTTTTTCTTTTGTCACATAGCATGACGCATGCAGCTGTAAGGTAAGGATTGAATGGTTTTCTTTTGCAATTCTAGCATTGGTTAGTGGTTAAATGTGTAAAAATTCTTGATAATAACTTTTTGAAGTTAATATTTTCTGAGAAAAAGCTAAGTTGTAAGTTTCTAAACAGAGGATGAATCAATTAAAGAAGAAGTGGCCCCCACTCACACTGTCCCTTCTCCTAGAGCAGGTCCGGGCCCAGGTAGGCCACGTATACATCCAATCAAACCAAAACCTACCAAACCCAATAAACAACAGCAACAAACAATGGTAAAGGTAAGCCTTTCCAGGCTCAATCTGTTCTATTGATAAAAGTTATTATAATTTATGTCAAAGTAGTTTTGTGACAAACACTTGTCTGCTTAATTCTATAGGTTTGTGCCATGTCATTTTTTCATTTTGGGGTCAACATTTGTCACTAAAAATAAACCTTCATCATGAACATTACTAATCAAGCATGTCATTGTAAAATTTTTCTATTGGTCAGGTTTGAAGAAGGAAGGTCTATTGGAATTTTCTTTTATCATTCAATATTTTAAACGTAGATCTAGTAGACTTTTCTCCTTTATAGATAACTATTAATTTTTCCTGTGCCTTATTGCTGTTTTCAGAATGTTCTATTCTTGAAATACAATACGACTCTGAAGATGAAAGGCCTTATTACACTTCTGTATATATTTGCTAATAAAAGAAAGTGATTATAATGTAAGTTTTTTCGCATTTGAATTCAGTTGGCAGAAGATTTTATGAACCAAAATTGATTAATATAATCTGAGCTTAGTAAAAATTTTAAATATTTATATATACCGTAATCCGTAAATGTCTTGGAAAGGCTGTATATCAATTAGTGTGGTAAGTATATCTACGACAGACATCATAGAAATCGATTCTTGAATAATAAATATGCAAAAGTACGAGCAACAAAATAAACATCAGTGCTAATTTTCAGACCATTAAGACTAGAAATGTTCTGAAAACGGCATCTTCAAAAAACTAAAAAATACAATAATACTTTCAAATTATTTCTATTATTCTGATTTTTATTTTTCTTTCAGGATGGATACTTTTGTTCCTCTTTTTATTCTTTTAATTTTATTATATAGATGTTTGCACTCTAACTGTACTATTTAAGGTAATCGCTAATTAAACATTTACTGATTATACAGGATGCAGAAGGAAACAAGGTTTGGATATGCCCCGCCTGCGCAAAGCAAGACGATGGCAGTCCGATGATTGGCTGTGACGATTGTGATGCTTGGTATCATTGGTTAGTAGGAATTTTTTTCTCTTAAATACATGCAAAACTATATTTTTAAACATGCACCGTGATTGTTTTTACGGGGAGGGTTGTTAGTGCCCTTGACACTGTGGCCTCTTAGGCCTATTGTGGATCCCCTTCTGTCGCCAGTCGCTGTCAAGTAGATCCGTCCCCTTTACCAGGTCTAGGAGTTTGTTGATTAGACTGGCTTGCGGTTGTATCTCGTTGGGATTAGTGCCCTCAAAGATTTGATATCTTCTACAAGCTAAGGCTTCGCATTGCAATATTACGTGGGAGGCTGTTTTCTCTGTTTCCTCTTCCTTGCCACACAGCCTGCTTATAGGATCTTCGTTAAATAGCCCTATGTTGTAGAGGTGTTGTCTGAAGTGCCAGTGTCCCGTTAGGAGTCCTGTCACTACTCCAATTTGAGTCTTACTAAGGTGTAGGACTGTTTTGGTAAGCTTGTGGAGGTGGTTACCCATTATAGCTTTGCTTTGTCGAGTGAGAGTCGCCGGTGTTCCGAATGTTTGCGATCCATTCTTTAACTGTTCCTCTCACTGTCCGCTTAGTTAGACTGACAACAGATTCAGGCCTTGTGAACGGTGTTTCAGATCCTAGTTTTGCTAGTTTATCTGCTTTTTCATTTCCTTCTATGCCTTTGTGACCTGACACCTACACAAGTTTTACCTTGCTAGAGTTTGCCAGTGTTAGGAGACTATGAAGGCAGTTCCAGACAAGTTTTGACTTAATCTGGTTTGAATTCAGTACTTTCAAAGCTGCCTGACTGTCAGAGATAATAAGGATGGTTTTTTTTTGTGTAGCCCCTTCTTATATTCTCATCTATTGCTGCTAGAATTGCATAGGTTTCAGCTTGGAATATTGTGGTAGTTTGGGCCAGAGATATGGAGGTACTATAGCTTGGTCTACTGCCATATACATCAGCTTCGGTTCCGTTGCTCGTGCGTGAACCATCTGTTTACCATACTAAGCTTTTATCCAAGTCTGGTGGTTCCCGTTGATCCCATTCTTCACGGTTAACATGTAGTCCTCTCCCATTTTTAATTTTGGGTCAGATACTACATTTATTATTTTGGAGTGTCCCCGTGTGTGTTGGGTGCTTCCCCAATTACTTGTGCAGTTTAGGCGATACGCTGCCACGCGTCTCTTGCCGTTGTTTATTATATCAAGAGGAGGAAGTTGCAGGAGAGCTTCTAGTGCTGCTGTTGGAGAGCTTCTGAATGCTCCAGTTATACAGAGACAAGCCAGTATTTTAACACTAAGAAGCTGGTTTATTGTTTATCTTTGATTTACCTTGGGCCACCATACTAGTGAACCATAGGTTATTGTCGGTCTTATCATCGTCGTGTAAAGCCAGTGGACCGTCTTTGGTTTTAGTCCCCATTTATTTCCAAAGGGTCTTCTTGCCATCAGCAAGGTTGTTTTTGCCTTGTTAGTGATTCTTTGCAAATGGTGGTTCCAGGTCAACTTGGTGTCTAGAATCACACCCAAGTATTTGACCTCCCCCTTGAGTTGCTAAGTTTCTCCGAGGAGTTCCAGAGGATTTATGCCTCGTGTGATTTTTCTTCCTAGTGAATGGTAAGAGGCTGGTTTTTGCAAGATTAAGGTAAGTTTTCCTTGTTTTCCTGGCTCGACCTTAACCAGAACAGTTTGCATTATTTCTGAAATTATATTGCCATGCTTACCCTCTATGAGGACGACTATATCATCTGCATAACCAATGCACCGTAATTATTAGAATTATTAATTTAAATTTTGTGCATTTAGAGACTACTTTAAAAATCAAATATATTCTGTAGATTTGTTTACTTACATGTAATTTATATGTTTAGAGAGTATGGCATTTATTTATCAAAGTATATAAATTTGCTATGTTTAAAAGAATATGGTTAATCGAATGGTTGATATTTAAAAATGCATTTAAACCTATTTGAAGGATGGTTGAACAGTGTAGACTAGTATTATTTTATGAAGGACCTGTCACATGACTACACCATGCGCGGCCGTAAAAACGCAGTGGCGTTACATATTTATAAAAAGGGTATTACAATATTGCAATGACGAAAACTATAAACTTTTTCGATGTAGTTTCCCAGCTTAGGGATGTATTTGCATTGCCGATCTGGAAGTATTCTAATACCTTCCTGGAAGAAGTTTGTGGGTTGCATGTGTATCCACTCTTGAACAGTTTCGAAAACATCTTTATTTGACTGAAATATATTCGCCTGCTTAACTTCATTGCGCAGAATGGCGAATAATAGTCTGCATTAATTGCACTTTACCAATTGACAACATAGTTTTTACTTTCTATGACTTCGGAGATGTGGTGTGACACCAATGCATGTTTGCGCATTTTGACTCGGGAGTAAAATAATGTACATAGGTTCCATCAGTTGTCACAATGGAGTCCAAAAATTCATCTCTTTCTCTCCCATATCACTGCAGAAGAGAAGAAGCGATTTGCAAACGATTAAACTTGTGTTCTTTGGTCAACAAACGTGGAATCCACTTTATTTTCACGATTAACCATAGTTGCAACTCGTCATATGTGAGGCTCATTTTCTACACTAGTTATCCCATCTAAAAGATTTCAACTACTCAGACACCCAATTTTTAGAAGACACTTATTGCCGTTTTGTGTCGCAGTCTTGTAAGAAATTTCATTATTATGCATTGTCCCACGCTACAATGCGCAGAACTTTCTGACATCGTAACTGTAACCATCAAAATAATAATATTATTATAGAGAAACAGTGGCCATGTATGTGTTAATAATAGCCAACCTATAATTAATTTAATTTTTGGAATTGTCTGCAACTGGAGCTTTAATTTAAACATTCCTGTTTAAATTTGAACACTCATCGGGATTTAGTAAAAGCAGTTCAGTTCTGAATATCGAATATTTTAGGCAAACAAAAGAAAATAGCTGATGTCCGGTTTATGTCAAGAGACATTAACTTAATTTTTGTACTGGAACACACTGTGCTGTTAGATTGGGCCGATTGTAACACTTCTTCTCTTTGAAAACCTGTAATGTGACTGTTGACCTAAGGTTAATAATAACTGAGATACATGTGTTTGAAATGACGTTTATAACCATTGGATATGATTATTCATATGTAAATATCTCGCTTATTATTAATTTAAGTCTAGAAAAAAAAACGTATTTAAATAGAAGTATCCAATTGGATGTACAAAACAAGATGATCTTAAAATTAATTAAATTCTATTAAAAAAATTAATATTAAGTAATATCTTTTTTGCTTAAACTAGATGTCAGCCATCTTGTTTTATTTGCCTTAAGTAATCATTGTCTAAAACAAAATAACATTTACTAAAACAGGTTTTTTCTATACTTCAAGATAATTGAGAAAATTAGCTTGCCCTGAATTTAAAATTAACTTGTACAGCTTAAATATATTTAGCTGAATTTTAATATACTTTTTTACTTATAAGAGGTCGCGTTTAGCCTTAGTTTAAATAGAGACAGTGGTTTGGGTATACAAACACATAGAAACCCATATTCATCATAATTTAGGCAACTGAAGTGCCGACCTCAGTAGGAACTTTAACTATCTGAAGTACCTAAACTTCAGGAGATATTTTCCCACATTGTTTACCAACGCACTATGTTATTCAAACATGAATATTATTGAAATTTAATGTGGTTTGCTGTCATTTCAATTTTTTAACAGGATTTATCCTCTGATTATTGTGTAGAGCAACGTGAAATAGTTGCTTGATTAGGATGTTCACCATGTTTAAACACTACGGATCTATTATTTTGATCATTTTTATTTAAATTTATATTCATCTCAAAGAAATGCCGTTTTAGCACCAAAAAAAATATATTGAGCTTTGATTTGTAATGTTTTAAAATTATGCTATTTTTACGACGTCATAGTCGTTTCTTTGGGTCACAAATGATTGCATGTGTTTTATTTATTGTGCAGAGTTTTATTTGTATTTATATCATAACCTACAATTACCTCAAATGCTTAGATTTACTTGAGTTTCTATGTCTACCTATTAACTACAGTGATATAAAAAACTCTTATAGTCACATTTTGCTACTTTACATGTATACCAGCTTTAATGAATATTGTCCTAATAGTTTACTTAACAATGATCTCCAAAATTGAGCAATTGACTGTTGTACTATAAGAAATTTTTACAATTACCTTTTGCTACTTTAACCGAATACCATTTATAATGGTATCAAAATAATTTCTTGAACAGTGACCTCCAAAATTAGCAATTCATTGTTGAAGGTACTAGAAAAATATACAGAGAGATCAAAAATATCAATCTAAAAAAACTACTTTCCACATCTGTGTTGTTAATATTTACTTTCAATCTTGGTGTAGTATAAAGTTCAGCAACTAAATCCTTTACATTTATGTGTACGATTTATTTTTACTGAGACTATTTTTTATACATGGTTGTTAGCATGGTTGCTAAACTAAACTACCCCAAACAGCAATTTACCCCACAAACCACATAGGAAATGTCAATTGTCAAACGTTTTGTAGCTAATATCATAATATGGTGTTGGAATAAAATTTTGATAACTTCTTAAAAAGTAGTTTTTTTTTAATTGGTATTAATGATTTTGCTGTATAACAATTTCCTCAAGTGTTATGCTATAAGGAAATTCGTACAGTTACCGTTTACCATTACAATATCCTTAAAAATTAACAACATTTTTACATCTTTTTTTGGCACACAATATACAAGAGAAGTGCGCGTCAAATGCAGTGGCGGCTCGTGAGTTAAGAAAGAGGGTGGCCACAAGAAAAAACTTTATTTTTTGTACATAAAATCCATTCTCCTATTTTTCATGCTGGAAAAGAAGTCTATAACTTTGTTGTCAAAATCCGGGATAGATTGGACGAACTTCTTTTCTATTGATAGGACCGCCAATGCGTTCAGTCGATCGTTTTGCACACAATTAATTTCCATCATTGAAAAAACGTCACTTTCGTCTTTGAATTTAAACGCGCGATTGCGCGAAAACAGCGCTCCAAAGTGCAAATTCAAACGTTGACTGCAAACGGGAACAATGTGCTCGGTGCCCCATTCGCCTGGCATATCGCGTATAGCGAAGATAATCGATAGGCAACCGAATCTTGCTCTATGTAGGTACAAATCAGACCGTTCCCCGGAAAATAGTTTTTAGCGCGTTAGCCGCGCCCGTGGGGCGGAAGGAAAATTTGATACCATCGTTAAAATAATGCACTGAATTACATGCGAATTTCTTTCTGTGTTTATCTTGGTGGTTGGGTGGGCACGTGCCCTTGTGCCCTTTAGTACAAGCCGCCACTGGTCAAAAGACTATGGTGTCGTAAGTTGGCGCCACGTAACCTCTTTCAATGGAAGTATTACATAACTATACTACTATACTATATTAAATCTGTTGATATAATTGTTATAATACATATGCAGTGTACTCGATGTACTACTTTCTACATTTGTTTTCTACCATTGTTTTGTTTAGTTCTATGAGAGTATCTATAACAAATCAAAAAATCTATTTATTACTGTGATGTATGTGTAACACCAAATGGTTTCCCACACATTGTAGAGGGCGCTTCCATTGTAAATTAATAGAAAATAAGGAAAATAGAAAAATGGACCCTAACCTACGTGCATGCCTCTAATGATAATTTCAGTACCAATACATTCTAAATTTCAATTAAATATTCGAAGGTAGTATGAATAAAAATTAACCCTTTTTTTAGAACAACATGTACAAAATGATGGTACCCATGTTACTACAGCGCCCTCTATATTTTTCAGTCATTTTTGTGATCCACTTATCAAGAGTTGTATAACTTGGCCAAAAAACTTTTCTAAATATATATTTATATTGGTTTTTGTTACTTTTCATCAAAGCGTTAATCTTTATATTTATGAAAATTATTTACAAATTGGTGAAAAATATTTATTGCAAGTGAGCAGATGCAGTGAAAGTTTGATTTATATTGCAGGGTATGCGTGGGAATTCAAGTTCCACCCGATGATAGTGAAGACTGGTACTGCAGACTCTGTATTAGTAAAAAGCAGGAAGTTCTACAAACAGATAAAAAGAAAAAACGAAAAAAACGAGAGAAGAAAGAACATTAATTTTCTATTTTTGCCATTATATCTTATAAAATAGTACAATATTTATTAAATTATTATAGTATGAATTCATATCTGGAATGTAATTAGTATATAAGTGTAGCTATAACAAAAACTTGATGATTGTTATTTTTTTATTTTACATTTATTGGTTGTTAGTAAAATTATTGTATATTGCAATTTTTTTTTTATCAGAAGCTAATTGTTGTTTACCTATCATGTAATGCAGTAATTTTTTATGTTTTAAATTGATTGTATATTATACCATTATATTTTAATTTTAGTGTTTTATTATTTTTACCTATCCATTGTGTTTAAAATAGAAAACACACACATATCTGAGAAGTTTGAAAAGGTATTTATATTAAATGAATTTCCAAATAAAAGTGCAATTCTATAGTACATTTTGTATGTATCAGTACAGTGATTCTCAACTTTTTTGACTCCTGGTACACCTCTAAATTTTTTGGCAACACACCAAGGAATTAAAATTAATAATGTAGAATTTGTTTAAGAAAATTATTTAGTAAGTTTATTTGTATTTTCAATGTTTATGAAATTTCGTTACAAACCTGGGAAAAATTAATAGCATGCTACTTGAGAACCGCACTTTTGGCATATACCTAATTACAGAGTTTTTTAATTTCTAGACAACAGTAATGTAAACATTTATTTCAAATATACAAGAAATGGTTACATCTCGGATAAATATTTGTAGAATCCAAATCTGTAGCATTGCTTTAAAATAAATTGAGTTTTATAATAAGTTGATTTAGTAAATTGCATGTCCGAGGTTATTACAGAACACTTTAATTCTTAAGGACAGTTTATTTAGCTTTAGGCCCCAGGTTATCATTTCAGGTATATTATAGTTTTTTTGTGGGTTTGCTGCTGTAGTTTGACGTCATAACAAACCTGTAATTAATTTTACAAGTTTTTAAACGTATTTCGTAACATAATGATGCATGTTCATCTTAACAAATTAATATTTGAAACATTAATGGTAAAATAAACACATATAAGTAGAATAATGGCCAAATTCTTAATATAATATCTTAATACCAAACAAGTAGATAACTAACTACTATTATAATGATCTAATGTATTTACATTCTCTGTTTATATTTTATATAAAAAATGAGCCTACGGCAATGTTCTCTTTGGAAAACCTTGTACTTTAACATTATCGGTAGTCCAGTTTCGGCGTCTCCCCCCCGGCCCCTCAGACTTAGTGCCGGAGAATCAATATGTTGTTATCTAACCTCAATTAACGTCACTACTCTGAATTTGCATTTCCCTCCAGGCTTTTAGAGTATTACGTGCGTAACTATTGCGTAGGACAGTCTGTGATGTGCTGTAGAAGCCTTGGCATTTCCCAAAGTTTTTTTGGTAGTGGGGCTAAAATTTTGAGTTCCCAAGAAGAGCTATCGGGTAACCCAAAGTACACATTTCAACCGCAATCCCATTTTAGAAACCAGAAGTTTCAGTGAAGTTTCATTGTAAAGACAACTTAACGCCGGTATTAGTGCTCTGTACCAAATTTATAATCTAGAAGACCAGAAAAGTTACTCATCGTAAGTTTATTTTGAATAGTGAATTATCTCAGCAGGTTGGATTTGTTTACCATTTTCTCAAACATTTCTTAGTAAACTTACTTAGATATCTAGCTGCACTTGCCGGCTTTTACTATTATTAAGTAATTAACATTGGTTGATTGAATAGCAATGATAAACAATAGAACTTATACTATTGGAATAGTAACGTTCGTGCATTTTAAAATTAATCCAAGTGCATGAGGTGAATGACTAATATTTTTTAATGGTCATGAAAAGTGTCTAGTTCATAAAATTTGGGAATTGCATAATCTTATGGGAATCTCTCAAAGAGGGGGTTTTAAGTGGGTCAATATCAAAATATCGCTTTCATTTCGTTAACTATGCTGTCGCATTAGTATGCAGGTTAATTAATATTTTCTTTTTGTAAGTCTAACAGTTTTATGTAATAAATACAATAATAGTAGGTTGTATCGGTGAAAGTGAATTTTTATGATTGAATGGTAGGTAATGTAATGTAATTTAAATTACGAGCAGCAACTCTTACTACTAATAATTGGAGAATGATTTACAAAAAATAATTGTTGTTTTTGAACCAGGAATCGGAATCGAATACTTATTTTTTAGTTTTTTAATGTTTAAACTTTATGTACCTACACATTTCTAAAGTTAACTTCAATAGTTGTCCGAATTTCCAGTGAAAATATTTTCTCATTGCAACAGTATGATTTTTTATGTAAATTCGATATTGACAGAATTTCCATTGAAAATATTTCCTTACCGCAAAGGTATTATTTTTATTGAAAAAGTAAAATAAATCTTTGTGTATTTAATAATAAAAAAATCTCAATATTTTTGAGAAATAAGTATGACCGATTTAAAAACTTTCCAACATGCTTTTTAAGCTTGTGTATCTAACCCTACATATTTATTTCTGAAGTTAATTTTGGTATTGTGTGGAATTCAATTAAAATATTTTTGAATTAAAAAATTAGTATATTTCTTTATTTAAAGGTAAAGTAGAGTGTTGTATACAAAATAGAATTTAAACATTTTGCAGAGATATGCTTGTTTAATATTAAAATACATATCCACTGGCCCTACATACTTAGTTTATTAAGCAATATATACAAATTTTTGAATATATTTAGAGTATTGTGTAGAAATTTATTTAAAATATTTTATTAACAAAAAAAGTTTTGTTTAATAGGGCTGAGTAGGTAGTTCTGTAGATAATAAAAGTGAATTATTTTACTCTAATTTTAAAATATTCAGGGTACCTATATGTTTATTTTTTATAGCTTGTAGATTATACGGTATATTATAAATGTTTGCAGATATTTTTGGTGTTATATAAAATTTGTATTTAAATTAGTTTCTTACTACAACAGTATAGTTGTATAGAAATAACATTTAAACTGCAGGTATAGGTCAGGTATCAAAAGTAAAAATAAACAAATTGAGGCACTTCATGCATTCCTATCCGTAGAAGACCGATGAATTTACATAGAGAAAGTGAGGAGGTACTAATGAGAAAGTGAAACATTACAAAATTAAATTAGAAAATGTTCAGTAATCCTTATGAAAGTAAATGGCTTTGTGTGACTGTGTTTTTTCTGCAATTTCAAGTTGTGCCTGCTTGGTTTGTTCTTTTTACATAAACTGGTTTCCTTCATGACCATTTTTCTCTGAATACCTTAACTGTATTCAAACATTACACTGCAGTGGATAAAGTTGTAAGTAAATTGAGAACTTTTTAATAGGTTAAGAACAAAGTGTTGTGCTTGAAAGTATTCATTTGTACAATTATGTGTGTTCTTGAAATAGTAGTACTTTTGGTAATAAAATTAACCTAGAACATCACATGATAGACTGAAGGAAAAAATCCTTTCACATTATATGTTTATACCCAGAATTTAAGTAAAAAAAACAGTAATCCTTCACTTGTTAGTAACCCTGAAAATTATATTTAACCTATCCTCTCTTTAATATTAAATAATCATATCTCACCTTCACAATTCTAAGTAAACACCTTTGCTTAAATATAATTTTCTGGTACCTGTTTGTTTATTTGTAATAGAAGTGTTGTTATATTAAGATTTTGAGGTAGTGAGCTGTTTGCTGTTTTTCACACTTTGAAATTGAAAAACCGGTAAGAAAAATTTTATGGTTAAATAAATATTTATCGTTACATGCTAAAATATTGGCGCGCCTAAATAATGAATTGCTGCACGACTAGTTTTTTTTATCTTATGGGAGTTTGGGAATTCCCTTTTCGTTTGCTACTGGTTATGGAAATAGCTCGAAAGAAAATAAAAAAGGAGTGCAATAAATCCTTGATAGCCTTAAAAATATTTTAGGTTATTTCTATTCATATACACAGCTATAAAAATGTGTTGTAGAATTTTAGATTAGGTACAAAAACTGATAATTTGCATGCGGTATATGATACATACAAGGAAAACCGTAATGAATTTCAAATATTGTTTGTGATTATAAGAAAAATGATTAATATAAATTTAAATTATATCTGCTATATGGAGAGCCTTTGTTTTCTCATGTATAGTATGACTATAAAGAATACTTGGGATTCCGTAGTTGGCATTGTTAAGAATATCCGGTGGTTATATTTCAAAAG
>JABXWE010046355.1:0-12818 GCA_014611495.1 Limonius californicus
TGTTTTCCCAAATTATTATTATTATTATTATTGTCGTTTATTAAAATGTATATATTTTATTTGTGTATAAACAATTTTCTAATAAACACGACCGATGCTAAGGAAGTTTACTGAATTTTACATTTACCAGAAATTCAACCAGAGCTTTTTCAATTCTTTAGAAAATTTCCAATTGATTTCAGTAAAGAAAATTGGAAATCTTAAAATCATAGTCGCCAACGGCATAATGAATCTGTCACTTGAATGACTTTTGAATCTGTCTATTGTCTTACGAGTCATGGCTCAACATGATTTTTCCGAATTGGATTTATTGCGAATTTTTGCTAAAATAATGAGAAATACAACTAAAAATTAACTAATTCGGATATCATTAGACGAGGAAAAAATCTTCTTTCGATGGGTGTCATTATAAACCCTCTAAGTTAAAATGGGGAGCAGCAATCTGCGAAAAACCTTTTTCCCATGTTAATTGCCTATGTTCGGTTTAGGAATATTCACCCGGTATAAATATAAATGGAAATACCCTAGAACAGGTCGAATAGATAGAGAAATAACAAATAGGATCAGCAAGGCCAACAAGATTTACTACCAAGTTAATAACACACTAATAGGGAAAAAAGAATTGAGCACGAAAACAAAAATGCACCTGCATAAGACCATATATACCCCTACATTACTATATGCAGCAGAGTCCTGAGCAGTAACAGACCAGCGTAGATCCAAATTAGCTGCCGCCGAAATGAGATACCTAAGACGGGTAATGGGGAAGACGAGAAGAGAGAGGATAAAGAACAGAAGCATAAGAGAAGACCTGCAACAAGACCCTTTAATGCAAGATTTAGAAAGATAACAATTACAAGGGTATGGCCACATGATCTGAATGGGGACCGAAAGATATCTAAAGAAGATCTTTGAAATGAGATGTAAGGGACAAAGACTAAGAGGAAGACCCCGAAAGGGATGGGCAAATAATATCAAGGGAATCGCTAGAAGCAAGGGAAAGACCTGGCAATAACTAAGAACCCTAGCTAGGGACAGAAAATGATATAGAAAGTAGCTCAATTCCCCAACATGGTGAGGTATAAATGGGAGAAAAGAGAGAAAGGAAGATATATTTATAATGATTTTGATGAATAGCTTGTAGATAAGAATGAAATGGGAAGATCATTTGTAAGCTTGCATGTATCTCCTTTTTTATGGTTTCCGTTTAATCTTGTGGAATATCCCTCTGTAGAGTTAAATAGATATGGAGAGCATAATCTGACACCCCTTTTCCTTATGGGAATACCCTAAATAACTTATATACAGAAGGGTATCGTTAATACAAGAAAAGAATTGATGCAAATGATTTGAGAAGCAGTGAACCAAACCCAAAATGATGAATAGCTAGTATTTGTGAATCTTAGATTTACAGACACCAAGCCCAAGACGGCCATTATTTTACTCTAATTACGTTTTTTTTTCATCTAATAATTAACGCTGTTTATTCAAAAATTGTACTCTAAAGCCACAATTCAGGATAAATTATTTCTTGTTTACACAATTCCAATGTGTTATTTTTTACGGCCTGTCCACACAATTTCCAATGGCTACGCGAGGTTACTTGTAAATTTACAGTTGTTTAGAACTGCCATTAAATACCGGTTTGTCTATATACAAACAGTCATTCAGAAAATTGTAAAAATGCGAACTATCTAAATATCGTGTTTTATCCATAACACCTACACAATCTAGAGTAGTTCCAGTAACATTAATCTGTCGTAGACTTTGCTGTTGGAGGAAAAGGGGACTCCGTATTCAAATTAATCAAAGTTCCTGCAGTGGCTATCACCAGCTTAGTGGTTGTTATCGTATCCAGTACGTGGGGGTTTCTAGATCCCACATTAGAGCCCCATTTGCGACAGGTAAGATCTCTATGTTTCAGATATGTCATTTTATTGCATTACACAATTTGCAGTTCAACTTATCACCGGAAGAAATTGGGTTGATATTTTTGCTATTTTCTGCTTTGTACGGAATTTTTAGCCCCTTCTGGGGATGGTTAGCAGATAAAATTGACAACCATTGGTCAATGATGGTTTGGGGGTTATTTTTCTCAACGTTGGCCCTTCTAATGTTGGGTCCATGTCCTTATATTCCTTTTATAAAAGGGTAAGTTCGTTCATGTCTTTTGTAAATAAAATTACTACCTAATATCTATTCCATCTTGTTTAGATCCCTTTGGCTAAACCTAGTAGCACTATCGACTTTAGGAATTTCGGTAGCACTAGCATTATTGCCAACCTTCCAAGGAGTTCTGAAAAGCGCCATGTAAGTGTATTTAATAATCTGATTGCTGTAACATGTGCATACATAAATCTGTGTTGGTGTTCATTTTTTAAATGGTATATCCACTTAGAGTAAACATCAGATTGAAACATTACACTCTCTTTAAAAAGAAATATAAAAAGATAATATTAAAACTGTATAGGTGCCACTATTGAGTTGAACGCATGCCTCGTTAACGGCTGATACAGCATGTTGCAGGTATTTTGGATATAATGATTTAGCAGTTTGTTGTATACAAAAAAGTCTTTGAAAGAAAAAATAAAACCTTTGACTTTGCACGCGGATTTTGTTAAGTTTCAACCTCTAAAATTAGCAAAACAATCAAAAAGACCATGGGAAAAGTGGTATGGCTTTACAAATCTTGCTTTTTTGCTATCTTTATAATAGTTTCAATTTTCCATGGGTTTTAAATAATACGTAGGATACAGAGATGAAATTTCAAGCTGAATTTCTCTCATCACATAATAAAACTTTACAATTCAGTTTTGCTTCCCGATGTTCTACAGGCGTAGAAAATAATCAACCTTTCTAGTTGTTCTTATTTGACTTCTGCAAATCGTTGACACATGAACCCCTCTCAATAGCTGTATTGACAATAATTAATGCGCCAACGCTGTTAATATATCAACAAGTACAAATCCTACTCAATCCGCACAACAGAAGTTAAACAACAATTTTCGGTTACCCACTTTCTGTAAAAAGACTACCGGCTAACTAGTTGGAAATATTCGAAATCATTACTGGCTAAAGTGAACGCTAAAGGATTAATCCCTCAAAGACTTTCTAGAAGATCTGAAAGTAATGAAAACTACAAATTCTAAAGGAAGATGAACCCCGAACAAAAGTGATGCTCGAAAAGCTGAAAGCTGTACATAATTCCTCGAGACTATTTATAATTACTGTCATAAAAACTATGAAAAATATCTGGACTACAAAAAACAGTTGTTGACTTAGTAATATGCGCCGTATTAAATCAAGGGCAAGAAAATTCAATGAGTACGTTTTTTAAGATGCAATTCTAAGAACTAAAAACAGCCCACGCAATGGAACGTTACAAAAATTATACGAGTTATCTATCAAGACTTAGTAAGTCCCCAGTAAAGTTACATCATATATTGACCTTTAAGGTTTTTACCACGTATTTTGAAGATATTAATGACAATTCAAATGGAAAATGGTTTAATATGTAGTTATCAGTTATCATTTGTTGACGTGTGTTAAACTTTCCACAAAGTTTGGAATAAATGACTCTTATACAAGTTAAAAAAAGAGACCGTCTCATAAGCTTTAACTTATTTATTATTCACGAGAAAGGGTCATAAATTTTTTATAAATAAAATCAGACTAGCGCAAGATAGCGTTTTGGATTAAATACTGTATCTCCAATTTACGGCAAAGCAATACTAGTATATGGTATGGCTACTAACGAGGACCCAATAACAACATTTAAGAAAAAACTTGAATAAGTTTTGATTCCATTCTAAACTGATTCAAGAAATGGCACATAAAAGTCGTAAACATCAAATATCCAAATGTGTATCTAGATTACATACTCATCTGAAAAACTGTTATCTAACATAAACAGCCAAACCTTATTGGTTGTTATGTTATGTAAACCAACTATACTATTTTACAAAGTAATATTCAATACCATATGTACCAAGAGATCCAAAACAAGCTGATTCTCAGCGGGCTGTGGAATGAAAAGCCACGTCTTTACTAGACTAAAGGAATGTTTTTGATGTCAGATAAATTAGTTATCTTTTTTAAGATACGAATGTGACAGATTGTTAAAATGATTTTTAATACATATCAAAGAGCATTCATTATTGAATCTTACTTTCGGAACGGCTTTCAAGTTGACGGAGAATGGATCTATTCGATTCCTCCTTGTTTTGTGGAATTCCGAGAGAGGTATCCCAATGAAATTATTACATACCGAAAATTTTATGCTTTGGTTAAGAATTTAGTCAGCAATTTTCGAGAAACTGGAAGTGTTGGAAGGAAAAAAGGGTCTGGTAGGCTAAAAAAGTACTAAAGAAAGTACCGGCTTTAATTGAAACTATAAGACAACGAATTGACGAGACTCCAAGTACACCAATTAGACATTTATGCCAGCAAGTTGATGATTTAAGTTACGGTACATGCCACAGAATATTGAGACAAGCTTTGCATCTGCATCCTTACCGATTTATTTCCGTTCATGAGCTTTTAGGACAGGATTATCCAAAAAGAGTTCAGTTTTGTCGTGGGTTTTTGGATAATCTCAATGATGAGCAGTTAAATTTAACCTTTTTTTACCGACGAAGTCTAGTTTTCCCTTAATGGGTATGTTAATTCACAGAATATGCGGATTTGGAGTAGCGAGAATCCACACGTTACAATTAAAGCTCCCCTTCATCCACAGAAAATAGGAGTCTGTGTTGGAATGAGTCGTCGTAGGTTAGTTGGGCCAATATTTTTCGAAGGCACGCTAACTGCAGCAAGGCACAGGAACAAATTTGTTGCAACCTTTTTTAAATGAACTTCACGATGATGAGCTACGTGCTACGGGATGGTTTTCTACAACAGGATGGCGCAACAGCTCATGCAGCTGCAGATACAATAAATTTTTTACGCGAATATTTTGATGACCGAATCATTAGTAGGAATAGTGCAACACCCTGGCCCTCTCGCTCTTGTGATATTACTGTTTTGGACTTTTTTCTATGGCCCTATTTGAAAAACACCATTTTTAAAACTCCAGTTAATGATTTAAACGAACTGAAACTTAGAATTGAAGAAAACTGTCGACAAACTAACAACTCACCTCAATTATTACAAAATGTTTTTGAAGGTATGAGAAGACGAGTTCAGAAATGTTTGGAGGAAGAAGGCAGACATTTTCAACATTTTTTGTAATCATTACATTATTTCAGGTTGATTCATTTCTTTTACTGTTGCTCAATAAAAGATTTCTGCTCCTAAAAATGACGTTTCATTATTATTTAATTCCAGCTAACACAACCTAATCTGAAATTGACATTATAAACATTCCTTTAGTCTAGAAAAGACGTGACTTTTCATTCCACACCCGCTGGGGACCAGCTTTTTTTTTGTTCTCTTGATATGTATAGTATCCCGTTAGGGATAGGGGAACAATAGCTATCTTTAACATCTCAATACTTGAAAGATGTCGAGTAGAATCTGTTGACTATCACCAATGCATCACAATATCTCATGAATGTAGAAACACAAAACGACTTCTAGATCAATTCAGTAAATGATATTATTTGAAAACCACAGATAACCATTTCAGGAAAGCACAATTTCTTCCTAATACGTCAGTGCTAAACTTATTGGCTAACAACAAACACAGTTACAGTTTAATAGAATACGACACATTAATCCTACTTTTTAGACTTCCAAACTCTACGTTTACTTTTCCTATTATTATACTAATTACTAAAATGATGTTGTCAGTAGATATTTCCTAATAACTCTTCTTGCATTAGATGGGTTATTTATTATCCCCGATAGAAAATTGTAAATATTTAAACAATAACAAAAAATCTGTGGCATGTTTCAAAATAGAACATAAATTGTTTCCTAACCGTGCTTCTTCTTGTTCTCCTTCGTTTCTTCTTTACAGAAGAATCGTAATCTCTTGCCCCGTTTTGACTTCCAATTCTGTAGATTATTTCTCATTATTATTATTCTCATTAGCCTCCTCCATCTTCTTCGTCTTCTTCTTCTGATTATAGGCCAATAGGCTGTTAATTAGCTACAATGGAATAGGTTCTATGGGTCCTCTTTGCATGTATGTCGGACAGGAGGCAAACCTAACCCGTCGAACAGAGAAGAGAAGTCCCACTACACGGTTTTCGATTGTCAAATAAAATACCATCTGTATAAGAGAATTAAATAGAGTATTGGGGGTAAAAGAAATTGGAACGTTTGTGAGTAAGGTTACAAACAATGATAATGTTGTACCATACCGTATTGGTAACTTAAAAATAAATACATATTAAAAGTGGAAATATGCTTATGTAAAGCTGTAATTCCTTAGGAAACTTAACTGGGTTCGTGTAACTACTGCGTACGTTCATTAAACTTAATTACCTTCCAGGAATTCAAAATACTTTGACTTATCTTAGTACACCTTCAAAAGGAGCCAAAATCTTTAAAAATAATACCATTACCAAACTTTAACTTATGTTGTATTTTTTTTGTATCAGTAACACACAATAACTTACAATTTATATTTCATAATGTAGAGCGGGAGGCTGCGAAGATTCGTTAGTAACTTACAGTCTTGTAGCTGGTGTTTGGTCCTGCATGTACTCTCTTGGGGAAGTAATCGGTCCTTCCTTGGGAGGATTCGTCCTAGAAGTTTACGGTTTTCCAATTTGTTCGACCGTAATGGCAGCAATGACGTTTGTCATGGTAACAATTAACAAATAATATTCGAAATGTAAATTGATTTTTATGGTTATTACAGGGCATCGTGTGCTTCTTATTTTTCTGTATAAATTCTCAAAACTGTGCAGATGGTGAGTACTTTTCTGATAGTGGAATCAGTGGATCGTGGAAAACTGAAAGTTCCGAAACCACATTCTTGCTTGGATCTAAAGCGGAAGCTAATCATCATCGACTTTACATTGAAGAAAAAGTGTATCATTACGAGCAGAGCAGAAAACTGGATTATGAGGTTAACATTACATTTTATCTAGATTTAAAAACAAACATTAACGTTAAGGCATTTAAAATAGTTCATCATGATAATACGGTACATTTTCCATCTTACACG
Organism: Limonius californicus; assembly: GCA_014611495.1. Taxonomy (NCBI): domain Eukaryota; kingdom Metazoa; phylum Arthropoda; class Insecta; order Coleoptera; family Elateridae; genus Limonius; species Limonius californicus. Next base: position 7,118 of record JABXWE010046355.1, read on the forward strand.
GTTTGTTGTAAACATTCTTCTTCTTATAAACTAAACTCAATTTCCAGTAACGTAGGTAACTTTCAATTTTGTAATTATGGTATTACCTTGAATACTTTGAAAATATTAATCATAATAAAAAAAAGTTTTTGAAGATTAGGTTCCTAATTTTAAATAAGAGAAACAAAATTGTATTTTTTTCATCCACCTGAAATTACGTACTTTTTAGATCTGGACTTCTTATTGAAATTTTTAATATATAAATCCAAAAACTTTACCAAGCCAAATTGAAAGATTTCTAAAATGTTGAAATTCTTAAGATCCGCTTATCAATCGCTAATATATTGTGACATATACTAATCCTTAATTCTAATACAATACAAATATAGTAAACAGTTACTTAACAATGTATATTTAAACACTCACATTTTACCATTTTTTACCGACAAAAATATGTACTTTAGTGTAAACATGTTTTTTAGGTTGGAGAATTTGATAGAAATCAAGTAACTGATGTACGTGGAACTGTTTCTGTAACATCCAAGGGAGCTTGCGAGGCTTGAACGTATTTAATTTAAATATGTCTCAATAAACAAAACATTATTTATAATGTGTAAATTAATTTATGTAGTACTATAGACATTGTAGTTAATTAAATGACCTAAATGTTCTTTTGTAATATAGTAGAAATCCATATCAATAACTGTGTGTTGTTTATTTGTTTTTGTATATTTAAACTCAATACTTTATAATTTCTTGAAGTAGTATCTGTTTTTAACTTTAACATAACCTTTAAATTTCGTGTTTGTTTCGATTAAGGGACGGATCAATAAATTGTATGGACGGTATATTTTAGCATTTCGATATGTTCCATCGACAGGGTCATTAAACTCATTAATGTCCATAGGCCTCATAATGGGATAAGGTAGATATGTCGTTGAATAAAACCACAGTCAAATCCCACAAAATAGATTTAATGTTGTTAAAGATATAAAATGGCGTTGTTAACGTTTTCGAACCCATTTGGGTTCATCTTCAGACTAAAATAACCATATAAAATTTTTTTTCACACGCACAGGGTCATTGTTAAAATTAAGAAGACCGATTGCAGGGGTTGACAATCCAAAGAAGAAGGAACCGCGAAGAACAACCGTTACTGTTGCGAGTTACTGTTGCGGGTTACTTTGCAAGACGTCTAGAGTTCGATTCCCGGGAACATCCATAATATTTGGCTGGCTTTCAAGAGACTTTCGGTTTGTCGGACGATTCAAACTTAAACGAGTACCTACAGGTTCGTTACCAGCCACTTCGTCCCACTGCTAGGCACTGACACTCTTCTCTGGCACGTGTGTAATTTTCTCGCTAAGATAAGCACACGGGGGATGTACCTACTGTTTAAAGACGAATTCGAACGACATAAATGCCAGAGAAGGTTTATCAACAGTTTTTGGCTTTCAGATCTCGTAGCTGCTACCCAGATTGGGGAATAGTGTATGATGGGCTGCAGCACAAGATTTTTATACGTTACCGGATAATGCTATATTTCGCCCAGCAAGCGAGCGCTCAGCCAGCTGAGCTACCACCACACACACCTGGAGGTAAACTCCAAATTATTATGTTAAAAAACGAATAGGTACAATCTTTTAAAAAAGAATTATTTGGTACAATCTGAAGGTTTTCGGTGCTTTGCTCGGCGGTACCATATTGTGGTTACAAAACAAGATGACACCGATGCATTTCAAATTGTTGACACGGATTTACTAGAAACTATTCTCATAAAATCGATTTAAAAATAAATAGTGTCATTTGTAATATTTATTATTGAATTTTTTCACTCTGTTTTTACTAAAGAAAATACTCTTTCAACATTGGGATTATGCAGTGGTAATGAAAGAAAAATCATTTAAATTTAATAAAAATTAATACTTTACAGTTACGTTCTTCTGGTTGTAGGCTTTGTAAACTAATCAAACGCCGTTTAGGCAATGACAGTAAATTTTATTTCTCTAAGTAAGATTATTGTATTCTGTACGGTTTTTTTTGCCTTCGGCAACTCCATTATTCTTATACCAACCAGCTTATCCCGGTTCAACACAGTTCATGCTATTCACGGGTCTGACATGCCCCACTCTTGAAAACCCCATGCCCTAACTATATAACTAAGATACCACAAAAACCACAGTATAACAATATGCTACGCGTAGCATATTGTTATACTGTGCAAAAACCCTGGGAAAGTGCAGTGCTCAGGATTCGAACGTGAGCGGCTTTGGTAGCATAACTCCGAAACCAAGCGCCGCGACCACTATTCTATTGCAGTCCGCTACCGGTTTTTGAGTTAATCTACTTAAAATATTATAGTTCAAAATGTACTGTCCTCCGCTTATCAGGACTTATCTAAATATGCAAAACTAGAATGTTCTTCTGTAAAATACCAACTTCAGTGTCTTTACCCTCGTTACAAACCAAACATATAACAATGTCCACTACAATACCTACTTCACAAACTGTCCACTTGAGTCACTGTCAAACTTATTAAAAATAGTTTTAATCTCTTATCGCAATAATTAACATTTGCATTTAAATTTCATAACTAGTTTATTGTCATAGTTAACTGATAAAATAACGGCTGTCACTCCGCAACGATGGTATAGTGACTATACTACTACTATACTATAGTCAGTCTACTTCAAATTATACCGGTATCCGCTTTGAGAAGGTACTCGTAGAACAAGGATTTACAAGCTACTTGTAGAGCGTCGGCGGCATGCAGATAAATTTACATAATGAAGAAGCTGAGGTTACTTAGGAGTTGTGGCTCAAGCAGAAAGCTTAAATTCTCTGATTTTAATTGTTTACTTAAAATTGCCCTCTTTAGTTGAACTATTCTTAGTTATGTTAAACTTAGCAAATTATGTCTCCAAATTAGCTTCCGTTATTAGTTAACGTGCGTAATAAACTACTTCTAAGAGATTAGATTGATCGTTGGCTTATTGTTTGCTTTACTGACATAATTTTCTATCTTGAGAAGTAAAACAGCGCAAAAGCAGTTGTTGATGAACTTCTGTGCGAAGTAGATATTTATTTATAGTTTACCATAAAAAGTGGCCACCACGTTGACTGATAGCGAACAATTACTTCCGCGAAAAATATATCAGATGTATCGAAAAAACTGCTTGTTTACGGTAAAATTGTTAAATCAAAGATTGAATGAAGATTATATAGCAATAAATTGTTCCGTGTTGCTAGAAATTATGAAACGTGCCGGATTTAAACATAAAACTATAAATAAGTGTCAAGTTACTATAGAATCAAACAGATTACTAGCATGGCTCCGCGAGTATCTCCAAAATATCCAAACATATCGCCAAGAAAATACTAACATATGTTATTTAGGCGAAACTTGGTATCGCGTCCACGATATTGTACAGAAAAGTTGGACAGACAATTCCAGTCAGTGTAAAATATATACGCCAGAAAAATAGTATGTTTTATGTAATTATATTCTATGTAGTAATTTTATTATTATTAAAAAGAGTAAATAAATATTTATACCGAAATAAAATGGATATTTGAAAGTGTTGAACTTTTAAAAGAAAGTCCTAAAACTGGGTTTGTTATATTACCTGCATTTTTAACCTAGTTAAATGTTAACAAAGGACTACCAGTTACCTTTCAGTGAGCCAATAACGATATAACTTGAAGAACCTATGTGAAGTGAGTAACTAAAGACAGCAACCGTTTTGTCGAAAATTCACGAACACCATAAAGGCAGGTAAAAAGTAGATTGCACTAAAATGAATTCTCTCGCGGGTATAAACGAAAATACGTTGTGTTCCGTGTCGGCATAACCCTTCTCACGAGTTTTTTTTTTTTTAAGAATCGTGGAGTTGCCATAGCAACTCCACGATTCTCATCCCACCCCGCTTACCTCGGATCAGCGCACGTAGCGCTATGCACGAGTCTAACATGCCCCACCCTTGTAAAACCCCCCCAACTATGCTACCGAGTCACTCCTGCTGCTCCAGAATTAATTAAAATTCGGGCCACAACGGGAGTCGAACTCGGGTCAACCGGTTGCGAAGCGGACTCTCGCCCACTGCGCCACCCGGTCGCCTCTCACGAGTTTAACTGTAATAATATTACACGTAATTAAAAATAACTCCTAGTCTTGTACGCGTAAATTAATAATAATTGCAAATCTGTGCCTATTTGCTATTCAGATTAAAAATTATGTTAATGCATAAGCTATCATATGACACTTTCAAATTTACTTGCAAAGCCTTCATTGGGGTTGTAGTTTCAACCCCTCCTATACGAATCAAAAATTACCGGTGAAGGGAAATCTGTGCCTAATTGCTATTTACCTCTAAAAATTATATAATTGCAAACCGAGAACTGCAAGAACTGAGTTAACATGTAGCTGTGTAACAGTTTTGTTTCAAATCTTATCTTTTTTCTTTTAAAATAGAATTGGAAGCACAAAAATAACCACTTACATAATATTACATATATGTAGTAACTTTTACGTTAGAAAAGTCTGGTATTATCAAGTGCTTCATAATTGTTTAAAAATCAATTGGAATCTAATTTTATAATAATCAGAAAACTTGTACATCAAAACACCTTTGTTATGTGATTTTTTAAATTTGCCGCACACTTTGGTAGTTCCGTGATTCATTTGCCACTTCGTTAGAATTAATATCGCTGTTCTAAATTAAATTCTTATTTTGGTTACTATTTTTCGCTATTTTGTTTTGACTTGAAAATTTAGTTAACGTTATTTTAATCAAGGTCTTGTTTTGGGTTGCCGTTTCGGTCTTTTGTTTTGTCTGTCGAAGTTCGGAATGTATCAGTAGTCCCTTTGTGAAAAACTGCCGACTCCTGTTTTCATCCGCGAAACCTTGAACGCTCCCTGGAATTCCGAGCGTCAAAAACAAAATTCCTTCTCGAACTTCTTCCTTATGATTTCGCCAGGTGGTGCAATCTTTTGAGGGGAGAAGTAGGGTCTCCATTGCATTTTGGGGCAGTCCATTTTTAGATCTCGAGGACTCCGGTTGTCCGTAGCTCCATCATCGGCAATCGTAATTACGTCAAGTGCTGCAGGGGCGGCTCTCGGGTTTTTTTTTTGTGAGGGGTATCATTAATGTGTGTTCCGTTTCGCTGTTGTACCAAGGGGTATCTAACAGACTGTCGGCTATTGCCGGATTAATGGGAACACCTTGATTCAACCCCAGGAAAAGGCAACTCTTCAGTGAGTTGTAAAATCGCCTTTTTGGCGGATCATCGTCAAAGCCCAACGCCCGTGGTTCTGCAGCCATTTCATGTTATCGAAGGTTCCTGTCTTCGCCTCTGTTCATCGTTTATAACAACTGGAAATCGCCGTCTTATTGTGCCGTCTCCTCGTTAAGGTAAAGAATGTTTTTGTTGTTGTGCAGTGAAAAATAAATCTTTTTTTCCTCGCGTGACTTGCAGACTTCAAATTTAATTGTTTTTGTAAATTGTAAAATTGTAAATAATAAAAGGACCTTCAGTCGCCTTAGGTGTTAATTTGTTTTAGGATAAAGCTACTAAATTATACTGTACTTTTGTGAGCTTCAGCGTCACTGGTGTTTTTTTAACTGAATGCCTAACTTAAATCCCGTAACACCAGTGGCGAAGAGTTACCTGAACGTTCAAGGATAATCATGTAATGCAAACTTTTGTGTCATAATAATTCGTT
>JABXWE010046356.1:0-13031 GCA_014611495.1 Limonius californicus
CCCCTTCCCGCCCCCCCCCCCTCCCCCGCCATATCGTCTCGTTAGCTGACGACTATATTTAGATTCATATATAAAGAAAAAAAGAGAAAAGAGAAGAGAGAAAGAGAAAAATTCAATAATGTTTTATTTTAAGAACCCCGTCCCACCCCGCTTACTAGAAATCAGCGTACTTATAGCTATACACGAGTATAACCCCCCCCTTAAACTCTCCTCTAACTATGCTACCGAGGCACCCCCGTTGTTCCAAAATTCATTAAAATTCGGGCTACAACAGGAGTCGAACTCGGGTCGAATGGTTGCGAGTTGGATTCAATCCACTGCGCCACACAGTCGCCCCAGTAAGGTTTGTCATCTAATACGAACGCTAACTTCTACCCGAATCTTAATACAAAATCAATCCTGATTCGCAATATAATTTATGTACTCAAAAATAAATACAAAACCTCGTTGAGTACATACCATAGTAACAATTAAACTTTACTTTCAGAACTTTTAAGTAATTATATTAAAGTATAAGGTTAAGTCACCTGGCCCATAGCCAACCTTTATTAGAAAAATTGTCGGTCATACTTTACAATTAATTAGTTTTACGTTTTCAATTAAATCGTACGGTTAGTTCGGCGATTAACCAGTCTAGCGTTGATTATAAACCCTATGATTATAACATTAAAAATCAAAACTCAAAGCAAAAATTTTTTCATAACTCCTTTTCCAACAATTTTTAATTTTACAAAAATTATACTTTGCTGCTTAAAGTCAAAAAATCTCAATACAGTACTGTGACAAAACTGTACAGACTTATATGGCCGTCGACGCGAATTGCTTCACACTCGTGGCTGCCCGAAAAAAACTGTAAAATATTGTGCTACAGATCACACCAGTTGGGAGATTAAAATTGTCTGATATGTATCTTAAAATTATTACCCTAAAGACCATATTAATTTGAAAAAGAGGTTATAACTGTTATTTGCCAAATTGTTTTAACGCTTCCTAAAACCTATAATTTGACGTCAGACACTTAAGAAATCAATAAAATTATTTACACGTTCAGGCTGTAAACTATTCGGATTTATATCCTGGAAGATAACTTCTGTTAGGTCAAAAATGCAGGTCGGTATTTATAAACTTTCAAATAATACATAACGAAAAACATCTCAACACTTAAGTGCCAAAAAGTCAAAAACAATAGTAGAAGTAGCTGATAAGCAAGCAAGTTCTTTGATGTGCTATTCGGTGTAACATTTTGGTCATTCATAACGGTTTTCTTTATATTTTTAATGCTTTACTTTGCGTATGCAGACATTTCAGATAAAACAAACAAGTTTATACGGCAATTAATGTTGCACAAGTTCATTATGTGACAGTTATTCTGTTAACCAAACTATACACTGCCTTAACATATTTAAAGCTTGGGAAATCGATATAACCGCTTTATAGCACTAGCACATTCTATCACCGCCTTCTTTTTTGGAATTGTTTAATTTCATGCTCGTAAATATTAACAGTATAAAGAGAGAAAGAAACATACACCAAAATAACTTTTTACCGCTCATCTATGCGACCTAATATACAGGGTGTATCAGAAATAGGTACAAATATTAAATCCGATGGTAGATTACAGTATATACAAACTAAAAAACCTTTCTTTGGCAATGGGACCCTTAAGATATGAGAAAATAATAATTGAAAATTTGACCCAAAATTGTTTGAGTACCGCAGGATAATAACAAAAATTTGAGTTCAAAGATATGTTATGCAAAGGAGAGTAAGATAGAAGTGCAAAAAATTTCTTATCACCTGCTACAAACCAACACTATTAGGTAGGTCAGTAATTTCTATTCAGTCTGTTGTTGAAGCTGGTCAGCAGTGTTTCAACCAAAATGGAAAATTTTATGAACGTTGAACTTCCTGATGTTGTTCTTATTTACAGGGAAGTTCAAGAAAACGCTCTAAGGGCAAGGCAAATGTACTTAGAGCGATACCCTCAGCGCCGCATTCCAAACAGCCGTACATTTACTAAAACAATTCAACATTTACGGGATTATGGCACGTATCAACCACAAAACCATCATCGCGGTCGTCCAAGAGCATAAAGGGTTGTTAATGTAGAACAGCATGTCTTGGAATTAGTAGAGGAAAGTCCTAGTATTAGCACTAGAGGACTTGCGTTACAAACTGGCGTTTCCCATTCTACTGTTTGGCGGATTTTGCGCGATCAGGAACTACACCCTTACCACGTTCAACGCGTTCAAGGTTTGCAACCAGCGGATTATGTACGTAGGCACGATTTTTGTGCATGGCTCCTTCAAAACTGCAACAACCAACCAAATTTCCTGTTCAACTTGTTATCTACGGATGAGGTAGGATTTACGCAAGAAGGGGTGTTTAATGTCCATAATACCCACATTTGGTCAGATGAGAATCCACAAGAAATAGTGGAACACAGTTTCCAACAACGGTTTTCCCTAAATGTATGGGCAGGCATTGTAGGTGGGCCATACATTTTACGTGCTCTGCACAGTTGGGGAATTAAGGGTACGCATTGAAGACGCTGTCGATAGGATTCGGCAAGATCCTACCGCTTTCGCAAGGATACATATAATTCAATGCTTCGACGTGCAGAAGCTTGTGTTCTCAGTGGTGGTCGTCATTTTGAACATTTATTGTGATCCACTTTTCACTTTTGAGGTAAACTGTATTGCATGTTTTTTTCAGTTATGTTAAAATTGATTTAAATAAATGATGGGTATTCTGAAATAAATTAGTACTTTTTTAAATGCTTTATGCGTTTGGAGTTTTTTTGGGTCTTTAGGTAATAACCTTCTACAGCTTAAATGCATTTTCCATCTATCATCAGCAGTTCTCAAACAAAATTTTATTTTATTTTTAATTCAAAAAAAAATAAACTTAATGATTTTTGAAAAATGAATAGTACCATTGAATTCTACTTGAGCCAATCTATTACTGGTTTAAATATTTGTATCAATTTATGATACACCCTGTATATTCTACACTCATTTAAGGTCTATTTTTACTACTTAGGTAAAAATTCTTATTAAAGTTTTGTATCTTATCGAATTAGCTGTTTTAGCAGGTTGAATAACATAAGCACACACATACAAGAGTAATTTTTCATGATAAAACAGAAATTCTTTCAATTCCTATCACTTAAAAGCCACAATAGCGATGATCAGCGAAGTATGAGAACGGACGCTGCTTGCTGGAAAAGAACAAAACAATTTGAGCTTTGCCATCCCATCAGAGCATGTAACAATAGAGAAGCTTGACAGCAGCCGTGTGAGCTTCTGATAGCAGCTTTCACGGAACACTCGATTGGACACGGATAGTTGCTAGATAAACGGTCAATGGCTTCTTTCTTTTTTAATTTAACCCTTATTTGCTGAATTGTTTGCTCATCCCGCCTTCCGTAGAACGTCGAGTTCAACGCTTCTGCCTTGTCGCATGTATTCTATTACTTTTAGTTAACGTTATCCCTAAAACAAACTCCGAAGGCAATACTGCTTAAAGTACAGCCACCCCAAGCTTAAACTTAACCATGCGATTAGTCAGCTTAGTTAAATATAAAACATGCACGAACTATTAAAAATTCTTAAGAAAGTGGCTATTTAATTTGCACATCAGGAAACTCTAAACGGTGCTGTTTTTGCATAAATTAAAATAAATCCTAAGAAATTATCAGCTTAAAATTTAAATTTGTGAGGATCGGCAAGATTGTAAACAAGCTCCACACCGTAAGGAGAAATTTACAAACTGGAATAATAAATCAAAAGTGCTATGGTGTTAATCTTAATTAATACATATCAATAGATCTTTTCGTTCTAGGCAATTCTACTAAAGCTGTTTTAGATATCAAAAACAGATACGTTTCTTAGTAGAAATAACTAAAGGTGAGAAGTTTCGTCAAGTAAAACATGTCTCCGTTAATTATGATGCTTAAAAATAGGATGGTCAAGTAATGCGATAATGCTGTAACTACTGGTTTATCAGCTGGCAGACAATAATAATAATTATTTAGTATGTTTCCAATGATGTTTATACTTTTTTTTCTGCAATATCGAAGTAATACAGTTCTTTTTAGAACTAACACCCGGAAATCTTGGCGATTATCTTAAGCTTGCTATGTTTGAAACATATACGATTTTCTTTGAAGGTGATCGCTCGACCAACCGACCACACTTCTATTTATTACAAAATGTTTGAAATTTTATTTGATTAATATTTCGTTTAATTACGTTCTCAGTATAAATCGTAAATAGACTCAGTTTTCAATTCTGATATAACTGAAAGTAACTTCAACAATTGGATTTCAAATGGAAAACTTATACATTACATTGCTTTTCGTCTCAGAATCGTACCGAAATTCCCATAACTCATGGACAGCGAAAATATGCATTTTCGCGAAAAGTCTAAGCGGAGTCTGATGACTTAAGCAGTTGTCGCCGTACACAGTTTTCAACATTTCATAAATTTCTTTTATCTAATTTATAGCAAAATTTAATATGCACTCGTTGCTCCTTGACGACAGACAAAAATACGATGTGTGCACTAGCGTTCTGGGCAGACATTAACAGCTGTTTGATCTTCACTTAACCACTCTCTGTTGATAAATAATGTGAACTATCATACGCAGCTTTTGTTTTGGTCTAGTTTCACGTGCCTTTAGTGCTGCAGTGTCAAACACACTGCCAGATCACGTACATTGAAAATTGTAATAAATTATCATCTTCTCTATGTGAAGTTTATTATTAAAAAAATATATAATCAGCATAAACAACATACAGCTCTTATTGCACGATAACTATGAAATTACAACAAATTTTAAAATCAGAAATTATTAATTTGCGATAAGAATTATTATTACGATATGTGCTACAATATACATATAACATTATTTTACTGAAACAATGATGTCAAAATTTCTTTTTCAAGAGGTAGCATGTGATTTAATATAGACAAGCACAGTTAATGACGAAAATAATTTCCTTTGACATGTAACATTAGCTTTAACGTTTCCAGTACCAAAACCGTCATATCTCCTCATAAGGAATGATATCTTAAAGAGTTTTTTCGTGTTTATTTCGCGTGGTCTCTATTTTATGATTCGGCTAAAAATGTAGTATTTAGTAAACACGGTCTCTAAAGTAGTGTCGGCTTTCATAAAGTAAATAGCTGTTAAGTAAAAGAAAATGTTTTAAGCTAATTAAAAATAAACTCAACAGTTAGCCCAACGCGTAACATGTGTATTGGCTCAAGGCACTACTTTATCGAGTTGGGTCTGCCATAAAGAACTACTCAGTTAGCTCATTCATTTAATTTTAATGCGGAATTACACAGTTTCATACGTTTTTAAGAGTTATAGCTGTTAATACTCATAAAGCTACGACAATATAAACGACTTTTGTATAATAGAATATGAATCGAATTATTCTTGTTAAATTTGCAATGAAGGGATTATGCTCGTATACCGTGTATAAATCATAAGGGACGAAAAGTATTTTTCTCTGTATATATGTAACTTTAACAGTTACTTAAATTAATCGATATTGTTTTTATACTATGGACAACTAGGGGTTCTACAACAAAATGATCGCTAATGTAGCGAATACTCTTACAATAATATTTGTTCTTCATCAGAATAGTAATGAAAATCACTGTTCATAATTGGGGAGCGTTAATTAAAAAAGATGTAATTGATTGTAAAATTGTTTTAATTCGTTTTACGATGATTTTAATGGTTTATGCCGATTTCACAACTTAAAATTACTTAAAATTCCGAGAAGGCCTACAATATTTTCAATACAAAAGTGATAAGTTCATTCAAAGTTACACATGTCCTATACACAAAGGGGCCTCGGTGGTCTAGTGCGGGCACGCATTGCCACTCGAGGCAACAGCGACATGTAGTCGATCCGCTGGGGCGATCGAATCTCAGCTGGGGCGACCGTATTTCACTTAGTTAAATTTAGAGTGCATGTTGCATGAATGTTTAGTGTGTAAGGGACGCCCGCACCCCCTGAAGTAATGCGAAAGCGGTTTCAGGGGGGGGGGGACGGTAGTATGAATGAATGAGAAGAAAATTTCCTATACACATAATAACCTGTGATAAAAAAGTTTTCAAATTAAAGAGGGCCATGAATATTTTTCGTATGTCGGAATTTGAACTATAAACAAATACCAATTAAAACAACTGTCAAAGTAAAATAATGTATTTACTTATCAAAATGTGTTTAATCTCGTTGTTGTAATTTGTTTATTATTTCTTTAAATAATCTAAAAAAATTGAAAACCAATGCATTGAATACATGTTAATCCTGCCCGGTGTACCTTACCAGTAATTAAAAGGTAAAATATCGCTTCAGATAGTTATGTACCAAGGGCGAAAGGAAGCCAGAACTCTCCTGCACGCCGTTCCGGTAAAATATTTTGAAACGGGACTTCTTCCGGTTAAAATCACCAGGCAAGAAAGAAAACTAATAGTTTGTTTTTCGTGAAAAAATCTATTATAATATAATTGAAACCAAAATGATTTCTCACTCGAAAGGAAAGTCATCCTATGTTCATTCCCCAGAAGTAAGCAAGCCGTTATAGTGGTCAGTCGGTTTCGGAACCTGAACTCTTCGTCTCTCTTCAGCGAGTTACGGTAATGCAAGAACGGGAAAGATCAAAAAAATTGGATAATGGGATTTCATCGGTGATACTGTCCCTGTATTTACCTATATTACGCAGGAAAAACCTAAGTCACTACAGACGGCCCGGAGGTTGGAATCCTAAACTTCCCGATGAAGAGGTAAACGCTATACCGCTGAGCCATTTTCCTCGGTGGTAAAACTTCTCACTGAATACTGTGCTACTTATATACTCGTCCGAGTATGGATAGTGTGCGGCTGGAGGTAGAAGCACGGTCAACACTCGTCCGTTGCACACGACACCAACGTGTACGTAACAAGCTCGTCGTATTCCATTTTTTCTGCGGTCAAACAATTGCGTTCCGGCAACACATTTTTTCTACTTTCACCCCTGGTATGTACTACCAAATACTACCAAGATTTTTGTAGCAAACATACGCATTTCGATTAAATCTTCTGGCAAGTATTATTTATTAAATGCACTAGCTACTATAATCCTTTGTACGTAATAAAACTTGTAAAAACAAGCCGTTATTATATTAAATAAATTTCATGCAAAAATATGTCTCTGTCAAATATTCAGAGAATAACAGACGCGACTCGATAGAGTTCATGCAAAACTAGATACGGCCGATTCATTTTTTGTGTTTCCTTTACTGATAAATTATTAAACAATAAAACTAATTACACCGACATAAATATCATTTGTTCATGTACTTTTTATAGTAATTTGAGGACTTAAAATGGAAGGGCCAAACAGTAAACAGTACTTGTTAACATATCCCACTCCTCAATTCATACACAATGAGCAATATTACTCTAGAAAATCTTAAGTAATATTAACATAAAAACAAATTTATTTAAGTAAGTGCCACAACCAAAAATATATTGTGATTACTTACTGTACACCCCCTAGCGTTTACACACTGTATAAGAAAAATATGTACTAATTTCTGGTAGAACGACAATTTCAATACCAGATATATTTTAATATGAAATAATTTACCATTTACTTTACAATCTCTGCCGCATGCAGGTTTAATTTTGCGTTCGTTCCGCTGGGAAGTCATCTAAGTCTGGAAAATATAGACGAAGCCAGTTTGTCCTTGCAGGAAGTCCTACTTTCTTAAGAAGATCCCCTTAAAAGTCGTTCGTTAATACACCCAGCCAAGCGACGAACACAAAACATTGTTCCGCCACTAATCAAGTTCTAAAGCTGTCTTTTATGAAGAACACGTCTTGTAGTTTCTAAAATACCCAAGTAAGTCTAAAATCCAGAAGACACAGTAAAACATATCCGCACACGAAGCCTTATTAAGACGTAATAGTAGTTCGTCTGCTACATAATTCATAACGATATACGTCGTTTCTTTAAAAGGTATGCAAACTTGCAACATCAAAGGGCTTAATTTTCATGTTGCGCGCTCTACTTTACAAACTGCACTTTACTCCAGGTTTAGAGCCCGTTAAATAACTGATTAATTTTTTGCACATTAGCGAACATGATCAAAACTTAACGATACTCGTTTTACTTGCTTATTACATTAGGAACAAGTTTTAGATGTGGCAATGAACAACGTTACCTTATCTTCTACAAGCACGTAGCATCACAAAATTGGAATATACATATTGGTGTTGCTAAAGTATGATTAATAAATTTTTGATAAAGGCGGGCAATGGAAAATATACCAGGTAATATTACTGAAGTATTACAATTACTCAACAGCGGCATTTAGTGGACAACAAAATGTTTATTTCTAAATACAGTCCAACTCACTTAAGACGAGCTCTGATACAACCAGATCCCGGGTATAACGAACCTTTACGAAGAGATGTAGAGATTTGAATTGTTTACTGTATTGATTACTCAGATACAGCGATCGCTCTTTCCGGAAACAACCAGGCCAAATAAAAATGTTTTAACCTTTATACCTTGTATTGCTCAGAATTTATTTACTACCAAGAAAATTTTACCAGACAAAGGTTTCTATTTGTGTGTTTAATAATGAACCATTACAGGTTTTAACAGTGCACTTTAGATAATTCTTAGATTTATAATATGGATTGGAACTACTGTCCCAGTTATTTCTATCAAATTTTTGAGTTTCATAAAATCTTGGACTAAATTTCAGAATTTGAATTTGAGATTTCATACAATGAATTATTAACAAAAGAAGTTAAAGCGCCATAAATTAATATAATTATGTGAATATATGTATGTACTTGCTTATTTTAATTAATGGTAATTGCACACACAACTTTAAATATTATTTAAGCGTGTAAATAAACAATTGAAGTGTTAACGATGATTGGGTATGGCGATCGAGTTAGAATTCATTAAGAAGTAGGCAGATGTTTCAGAGAAAAACATGCTGACCAGCAAATAAGCCAATCCACAGTTAGAAGAATAGAAACTAAATTTAGAGAACACAATACATACCGTGTTTATAAATTTAATTTCCATTTTCTAACTCGATCGCCATACCTAGATCTTCCAAAAACTGGCCGCCCTGTGACAACATTAACCGAAGATGTGCAGATTAATATTTTACTGGATAAATCGAAGGTAATCCTCATTCAGCTTAGTGAAGACATCGCTTTAGAGCACAATCTGAATCATACTTTGATACTGAAATTTTTAGAAATGCCGAAATTTCATCCTTATATGGTAAAATTCGTCCATGAGTAGCAGAGACTGACTTTGATCTCAGGCAAGAAGTCTAGGAACAAATAATGGAAATGTACATGCGCGATCCATTGTTTTCACGTGGTGTAATAGTTTCGGATGAAGCAAGTTTTTCTTTACATGGAACTGTCAACAGGCAGAATTGTCAATATTGGTCTAGGAAAAATTCATACTGGATGCAGGCAGCGCATACCCAATATCCCCAAAAGTTCAACGTATGGGCAGGAATTTTGGGTGATAGAATTATAGGGTCATTTTTCGACGTTACTTTAACTAGGGAAAGATACCTAGACTACTTACAATTAATTATAATTAATTACTACCTACATTAGCGATATTATTTCCAAATGAAAAAGACCCTGACGTACCAAAGAATAATAGGTATTTAGCTGCAACAGGATGGTGTTCCGCCACACTACTCAGGTAATGGGCGGTTTATTTGAACGAAGTGTTCCCAGGATGATGGATATGGAGAAAAGGTGCAATGGAATGTCCAGCTGGGTCCCCTGATCTAACGCCATTAGACTTTTTTTCTGTGCGGGCACTTAAAAACCAAGATGTGTCAAAACTCAACCTAACACTTTAGAGGATCTTAAAGAAAGAATTGGACATTAGTGTACGTGAATAACGCTTTGAACTGTTCAAAATGTTTTGGATACATTTAATGAGCGACTTGGATATTGTCAGCTGATGTAGGGTCGTCAGTTTAAACATGTAGTGTAGTTGCTTCGATTGTCAACGTCAAAACAATTTTTAGTTTGCTTTAAACCCCGTTACCTAGGATTACTGTTTATTTCATTCACGCTTACTATTTAAACTTGAAGGTCGTTTTTCTTGAATTTTTACTTATGTTACCTATTCAAAATTTTATACCGTTAAAAACAGATTTAAAAACACTGCCGAAATGCAAACTAAAACATGCAGGTTGTCAATTAAAAAAATATTGATAACATCATAACTTTTCAAAAGTTAATGGAGAATTATTAAAATAATTTTTTCTAATGCGCTGTAATTTAAATCCCTAAACCTTTTTTAAATTTTTTCTCTATACCAAACTTTAATGGATTTAACGAATTTATCCTTACTTACCCTACTTAACTTCCACACTGTATACGGATAAAGATGCTCAACCTTTACCAAGGAATGTTCCATATTTATAGCATAATATGTTAATGCCATTATACCTATAACTTAAAATTTGTATCATTTCAAGAAGTATTCGTCTTGCCAAATAAACGATGGCACTATAAATAGAAAATAAAATTAATCGTAGACGACATAGTAACACTAACTAGCGCTCGGCGATTTTATAAATTTCTGAACTATTTGACAATTTTTATTACTTCAGAGAAGCCGAAAAGACAAATTTTATTAAATGACTTTTATCTGTGTCATTTCAATTAACTGGGAGAACGTTCACCTTTTCAATTTAGATAAAACGGTTGCCATAAAACAAATTCTGTGGATCATAAAAAGTGGAATCAACATATTTCTATCGTCGTGCTAATTGAAGCCAATTAGTTCAAATTATGTGGTTTTCAAAAATTGATTCTTTTAGATCAAGAAGATCGAACAGCTTTTTCAGAATCAGCTGCTCATCGGTGTTTCATTTTTAATACTTTCTACTGGTATTTAAAGAGTCATTTAAATGTTTACAAACCAAGTTATTAAAATAATAAACATTAGGCCATAATTGTTAAGCCGCTATAAATATGTCGTAAGAATTGTGCCACTTGGAAAAAAACATATAAAGCAGTCCTACATTATCCAGGAGACGACTAAAAGTGGTTCAAACTGAAAAGGGTGCGATAAAACTGTCAGTGAACATGAGCTGCTGGAAGCTTTAGGGCAGACGGATAAAAAGCTTCAGCTTCAAACATGATACAACTAACTAACCCTGTACAATTTCTGGAACGTATATGTAACATAAACAGTTAAATTTTTATCACAACCCTCATCAGAATCCACGAATGAAGTCTGACTTGGTTTGAGCTTCTGTAGAAGCATTTTATGTCTTCCTAGTCCATGGTACCAAACTTCAACATTAGACTATAACACGTACAGACGGCAAGCGAAAAAGATATAAACTAGGTTTGTTATAACTCATTCCAATTAATGTATGTTTTATGTTGTAGATACTTTACTAATTTACTGTAATTAATAATGCTATTTTATGAAAACTAAAAAAAATTAAACTCTTGCCTGAAATTTTCAACGTTTACATGTACACAAAAACTAAAATTAACCAAATGCTAGTCCCTAGTTTGAATTTAACTGCTGTGTAATATTACGACATTCTAAATTCAAATGTATTTATAAATTTTACTTTGTTTGTAACTTTTCTTCAATGTAATATAACTTCTAAACAGTGTAATTTTTGTGTAATGTTGCATTAAACTTTTACGCGTGCGGTCCAATTTGTATTTTAATACACATTTTTATAAAACCGAATTGTATAAGCTATATATCCAATGGACCAATATAATTTAATTTTTAACAAGTTTCTACGCCTTTCTTAATTATTGTGTCTTTATAGAAGACTAGGCACTACTATGTCCCGTTATTGTTAAACCGAAGTAAAAGCAATCCAACACATGATTTTGCACACCTTCGCTAGCCAAAACAATAACGAATAAAATTTATGTATACCTGTGCGAGATGAGTATATATACCTGTCTTCATTAGAGACTCTAATGGTTTTAAAAACAATTATTGTGCTTTTACACAAACGTGCGGTATATACTACTGATACTCGGGATTCACAACGCAAAAGTTCTATCCAACATTAGCAAAGAAAAAGTGAAACCGCCAACCAAATATGAAATTTATTTCTTAATAAATTGTTGCTGTCCAATAACAGTCGACGCTTTTATAATAATTATGAAAGAACAACCGAAAATGCTTATTCACGCACAGACAATTATTTTAAGTTCATTGAGTCTACAACTATTAATAAATTAAAAATCAATACTTTCGTATATTGAACGACCTGAAAAGTATTCTTAAACATTTTCTACTTACACTGTAAATTTGTGTATTTAATATTCATTACACAGAGCATGTAATGGAAAGGTAAATTAACCACAAAAACAAATAAATTTATTATTTATCTAAACCAGCAGATAAGTAAACAATAGCCATAAATTTATTAGCAGTGTACGTAACCATTACCAATTATTTACGGATCTATTTAAAACCATTAACCTATCAGTGGCAATAAATATCCCTTCCGACTGCAATGCATGTGGAACTTAATTTCAATTAGACAACGCTGCATCAAACGGAAAAAAATGTGATATTTTTGACTAAACAAAATTTGAGGTAATAATAACTGCAAAATATATGGTTATCTATCAAACTGGCTCTATTCACCAACAGATCTGCATCAACCTAAAAATATTCAGAAAGCAATAGTTGGTTCAGTTCAACTGCATCAATACTTTCTTAAATTGAAATTGATTAAAAGGTTTTTGCTCTATTTTTTAGATAAATATATAACGCTAACAGAATCGTTTATGCACTATTGGTTGAACTAAAACGTTGAAACTCTTCTGATTTTTACAAGAATTAAAATTACCGTTCGCTGAATACATAACCTATAAATAAATCTGACTCATTTAATTGATATACAGTGTAAAAATAAACGGGCAGAATTTATTCAAAAAATTTACAAAAAATATTTACTCCGCCAGACAAGC
>JABXWE010046363.1:0-17831 GCA_014611495.1 Limonius californicus
TTGTGCAGTAACCAGGTAACTAATTAAACCATATAAATTTACATGTTCTCAATTTCATGTAAATACCATCTCTTAAAGTAAAACCTAAACCCACTTATGCTGTTCTTGTTACTTGAGTACAGCAACTTTTATTCTGTTCATTATCGGGATGATTTCGTACTAAATGCTCGATGTTGCTTCACGTTTTGGAAAATAAATTATTTTTCAATTTTTGGGGTCCCGAAAACATATAACATCATGAAATTCATCTTAATAGTCAACATTGTTCTCTTCAACTTCTACGCAATCTGTCCGCTGTCCACAATTTTCTTCGGCAATCCAGTTCTTATTATGTTTGTTGTCGCTAAATGTAAACATAGAGCATAATAATTAAAAACTATTTGCATAAACAAAAAAAAAGAGTTATCAGAATTCTTATAAGTTAATCACATACATCTGCATTAATTGTAGTACCACGTTTCAGGAAATCATCCAACAATGCTCATTTGTTGTCTGAAAAAAATAGTAGTAATAAGCTTTCGGTTCTCGAACGTTTGCTTGAACTTTTTGGCTTTGAGGAAACTCCAGGCGAGTTTCACTGGTTAATTGTTGCTTGGTTTCAACATTTGCATACACAATTTTTAGTTCGTCGCAGTTACATGTATAGGTCTATCACCATTATACTTATTATTAATATATATTGCAATGTTATTTTCCATACGATAAATAAATGCGTAGGTCATTCGTTGGGTTTTTAGTGAAATTCAGTTACATTTTTGGAGCTCATCTAAGAACAAAGTGTGGTACTTTAGCCTGTTCCTTCAATTTCATACAGTATTGTATGGTATAATTAGGCAATCTGTTTCCGAAATCGTGGGATCTAGGGGGGGGGGGGGGGGGGGGGGGGGGGGGGGGGTGGATAATTTTGTTGTTCATTTTTTTCACTTCGTCCCATCGTGCACGTTTGTTCGGCACCTTAAATTCCTACCACTTGAAGAAAACGAATCCTGCGCGTACTTTACTTGACGGGATTCTGCAAATGGTAGTGTTCATTTATCACTTGTATTATATTAATCGTATACATGACAGAACCACGGTAAGTGACGTGTGGCTAGCTCATCGCCACTAAAGTAACCCTAAATGCAGCGCCCCGCATTCGTGGGAATATTTACGGCCCTAGTTTTCAAATAGCTTGATTTTTTTCTGTAGACATTTCTGTAAGAATTATTTTATGCATAGTTTTTTGGGTACCGTGTGGTCTTTTGTTATCACAAAACAGATACTATTTACCGGATCAACACAACAAATACATTGTCACCGAATCAAACGAAACAACAATTATTAAGAACAGCAACACAGCCAAAATAAAAATACCTCCAATATACTTGCATAACGCAAACAATTATCAAAAAGTAGTAAAAGAAATCAATGATGTCATAAAAAACAATAATTTTACGACAACTTTCAAAGGTGTACCTTCGAATAAATGTTTGCAGCATTGATGATTATAGAAACCTCACGAAGTTCTACTTCGAAAAACAAGTAAAGTTTCATACTTTTAAAGATCCGGAAGATACGTCAACGGAAGTGGTAATACGTGGCCTACCACTATCTATTAGCGAAACGGAGATTGAGAACGAATTAAAATCAAATGATTTGCAAATAACCCGAGTTACAAGAATGTTAACCAGGGAAAAAAAACCAATGCCGCTAGTAATCGTACGCCTACCAAAAACCGACGTAAACAAAAATATTTATAATATCACCAGAATTTGCTACTGCGTAATATCGGTAGAACCTAGACACAAATCTAAACAGATTATTCAATGCTATCGCTGCCAGGAATATGGGCATAGCAAAAACTATTGCAATTTAGACCCTAAATGTGTTAAATGTGCTGGAGATCATATAACTAATGAATGCCTAAGGAAGAAAGAAATAACAAATGAAAAACCCAAATGTGCAAATTGTGGACAGGACCATACGGCAAATTATAGGGGTTGTCCCCATTTAATAAAAATATTAGAAGCGCAATCATCGCGGACGCAAAGTAGAAAATCCATTCAACAAGAAGCAACGACTAATAATCTGAAACCCTATACACCCCCAAACTACTGGCCAAAACTAAAGGAACCTTCTAAAATATACACTAATGAAACAAATTACACACTGGAATCAAACACAGTTACTGAAAACAAAGACACGTCACTAATAGAAACAATAATCAACCTCATCAAACCATATATGGACAAGATTAAAGAGTTCTTTATGACACTTGTCACAAATATACTTAGCAATGGCAGTAAATAATCAAAGAATAATTAATAGTTTAACAATAGTAAATTGGAATGCCAATGGACTTAAGAAACAAAGATCAATGTTTATAGAATTCCTAATTAGGCATAAAGTAGATCTAGCATGTATTAGTGAAACCCACTTGCTTACCAATCAAACATTTAATATACCGGGTTACAGCATCATAAGAACAGATAGAGAATCGGACAAAGCAGCTGGGGGAGTTGCAATAATATATAAAAAGAACATCAATGTGATTCCACTACAGCCACCAACCTTGCAAAGCCTCGAAGTGGTAGAAGCTAAATTAATTCTTCAATAATAGTCAAATTAAAATAGGCTGCGCATACAAACAACCTAATAAAAGTTTAATTCAACAAGACATAAGAGAAATCTTCAGTGACAGCGAGCCTACACTACTGATAGGCGATTTGAATTGTAAAAGTACCACATGGGGTTGCAGAGTAAACAACCCTAACGGATCTAAATTATTAACATTTGCAACAGAAAGCGCAATTCAAATATTAGCTCCAACTGCACCGACATACGTTCCGTTTCGAACCGATCACGAACCCGATATACTCGACATTGTATTAAGCAAACATTTTAGAAGACCTGTCTACCAAACTGTTCTCACTGAGCTTGATTCAGATCACGTACCAGTTTTAATTTCTTTTAACCAACAGGTAAAATTTACTAATTCATATCCTAGATTAATAAATGGACCAATCGAATGGAACGAATTTGGTAACCGAATTGACGAGCAATTAAAATGTCCAACTAATATCAACACCACCGATGAAATCGATGCCCTAATCTGCAACTTCACAGAAACTATCACAAGATCGATCAAGTTAGCTACTAAACACAAAAATACTAGAAGAACTAATGTAGATGAACAAATTCCATTCAGCATACTTAAGACAATAAATGAGAAAAACAGAATTAGAAGACAATGGCAAAGGACTAAAGAACCCCAACTTAAGAAAATATTAAACAACCTAACCCATCAAACAAAAAAGGCATTAGATAACTATCGGATAAGCAATTATCAATCTTACCTTCAAGATATCCACCCGAACGACGCTAACCTATGGAAAGCTACTAATAAAATTCTTAAGAAACGATATAGCATTCCAGCAATAGTATCTAACAATAAGACCTACATAACAGACCAATAAAAGTGCGAAGTTTTCGCTGATTACCTAGGAACTGTATTCACCACATCGGATAATATAAACCATAAAGACTTCTTTACTGAAACCAACAACATGGCTGAAAATATTTGCACGCTCGCGGGAGACACGATAGAACCTACAACACCTTCAGAAATAAAAGCCTTCATAAATAAACTACCAAAAAAGAAAGCGCCAGGTCACGACCAAATAACTAACGTAGTTCTTAAAAATCTAACAAAGAAGAGTATAACCTTCCTAACTATAATGTTTAACGCCTGCATGAGATTAGGATATTTTCCAATGCAATGGAAGCTTGCTCATGTCATAATGTTCAAAAAACCAAAAAAAGATCCTAAAACACCTGACAGCTACCGACCTATCAGCTTACTAAATACTATGTCAAAACTACTAGAGAATATAGTACACAGTCGAATTACTAAACATCTTAACGACCGAAACGTTATACCACCATTTCAACATGGATTCAGAAAGCACCATGCAACCAACCACCAGCTAGTCAGAATTACTCAAAAGATAGAAGAGGGCTTTGAACGCAAACTGTTTACCACAATAGTATTCCTTGATATTACTAAGGCATTTGACAGTGTTTGGATTAACGGACTCTTACGAAAACTAGTAAACATTAAATTACCGCAATATCTTGTCAAAATTACGTCATCATTCCTAACAAACCGCCGTTTCGCCGTCAGAATTAATGATAAACTCTCAACACAAAGAGAAATTAAAGCAGGTGTTCCTCAAGGATCCATTCTCGGGCCGGTACTGTACAATATATTCACTAGCGATATCAAAGAACCAATAAGCTCCAATTTAGCTATGTATGCCGACGACACGGCGATCATAACTCAGCATGAACAACTTGAACAGGCGATCAGTGCTCTTCAAAGTGGTATTGACGAGGTGCAACAATGGTGCGAAAAATGGTGTTTGAACATCAATCCCAGTAAAACCGAAGCCAAAATATTTACCTTAAGAAGATACACGAACCCTACAAAACTAGAAGTAGCCAACCACTCCATTACCTGGAACCGTAAAGATCAAAGTGTAAAATATTTGGGAGTACACCTAGATGAAAAACTCAAGTGGGGACACCATATTAATAATAAGTTAAATGAAGCATATGCTCGATTAAGCATGCTATATCCGATAATCAATCGTGCTTCATCATTAAAAATTGAGTGCAGTGTCTTGCTATACACAGCATTGTTAAGACCTATCATAACATACGGTTCTCCAGTTTGGGGAGCAGCATCTAAAACTCAAATAAATAAACTTCAATTGTTCCAAAACAAAGTGACTCGCATAGCAGTTAACGCCGAATGGTTTTGCCGTAATAAGCAGATCCATGCTGAACTCGATCTACCTACAATCGAAAACTTCATACAAAAAATATGTGCCAAATTTTTCACCAATATTCATCAATGCCCCAGTGCGGAAATATATGAACTGAGTAAAAGGGATATACATCAAAGACTTAAACGTAAATTACCTCAGGATGTATACCAGTGATCAAAATTCAAAATGTTTGTCTCCTAATAGTCTTACCCTAATAACTACTATTATCAAAAGACAGGAAACCTGTAAATTATAAATGAAGAATAAGTTAATTAAGTTTATGAGGGTTTAGTACTAGTTTAGTCATTAAGTAAATTCATGTTTTCATTTTAACATAACCATGTATAGCATACATTGCTGAGCTGGTGAGATCAATAAAAAAAAAAAAAATTATCAGGCCGCGAACATTTCAAATTACCCTCGTATTTAGGTATATGTACATAGCACAACCAAAACCGATTCCAAAGGTTTGAATGGCAACGCAAGATGATAAAGATTTCTGATTCAGGTTTTATTAATATTTAACGCCCAAAAGCAAACAATTAATTATTCAATATTCAATATTTTAAATGTTTTACAGGTTATACTAGGTCGACACAGACTCTCTATCCTCTCGAGAAGAACGCTCGCTCTCTTTCAAAAATAGCGTGTCTTGCTCAAGTTATTTGGCAGCCATTTTCAATTCGTTATTGCAACTCGGCGGGATGATGTGCAGATACTGCATACGTTAAATGTTTCAAGTAATCTCTAACATAAATGTCTGAAGGAGTTACGGCAGGAGTTTTAAAAAATCGCTCATATCTTGAAAACCGCTGATTTAGGGACCCACGTTGATTAAAACTTTTTGATATCGTACTATCGACTTAAATATTTAGCAGTTTGCTTCTTTACTCCGTATAAAAAGACGGAAAAAACTCCTTGACCTGCACTGCAAACCACTAATTCACAGCAGTCATCGTAAAAAAATGAGCTCCCCGAAAATGTGCTTTTAATTTGGGGAACGGGTGAAAATCACTGGGGAACAGATCTGGCGAATATGGGGTTGTTCTCAGATTTCAAATCCAGCACTGTGTATAGCAACCATAGAAACACATCTCTTGTGAGCGGGAGCATTGTCTTGGTGGAAGAGAAAGCCGCGTATTCAATTTTCCACGCCTTTTTTTGTTTTATAGCTCCACGAACGTTTGC
Organism: Limonius californicus; assembly: GCA_014611495.1. Lineage (NCBI taxonomy): Eukaryota > Metazoa > Arthropoda > Insecta > Coleoptera > Elateridae > Limonius > Limonius californicus. Next base: position 5,997 of record JABXWE010046363.1, read on the forward strand.
TATGAGTTTTGCGTAATATTGTCCCGTTATTGTGTAGCCACGTGGTAAATAATTAAGAAGAAGGACTCCCGCAAAATCACAAAACACTTGCCATTACCTTTCCAGTCGATGATGTCACGCGGAACTTTCGTGGGGGTGCGGAACTACGATGCCACCATTCCATACTCTGCCGTTTTGACTCTGGATCAAAGTGATGAGCCCAGGTTTTATCCACAGTTACAAATCGTTCCAAAAATCCATCCAAATCTGTGTCTATTGACCTCTCAAATTGCTTGCAGCAGTGAGAATCCCGGCCCGCTTCTGATCAGGTGACAGCATTTTCGGAATCCGTCATTCGTAGACTTTTTCGGACCCCATTCTTCATAAATTTTTTTCTCAAGCCTTCCAACGGAAAAGCCACATGTCTCAGCAATATATTTGACCATAATTCTCCGATTACTCAGTACTATATGGACCAAATCAATATTTCCTGGAGCGACAACCGTTATTGGTGGTCTAGCAGCTGGTGCATGTTGACACGACTTCCTTCCTAATTTGAAATTCCATCACCAATTCTTGATTACTTGATATGACGGGTTAGAATCACCCAACACTCCGAACATGTCCTTATAAATTTGCTGCGGTCATATCCCTTCTTAAAAATATATGTTATCACAGCCCTTGTCTCGAATTTTTCCTTTTCAACAAAATGACCAGCACCACAGTAATATTAAATCTAACTTTTATAAACAAGAAGATAGGCACCTGCAACTTGGCGTATATTAATGTCAATAACTGACGTTTCTAGGAAAAAAATTTTGCATTCGTCGGCCGATGCTTTGTATGTTACGGACAATCATTGGTAAACCATCCTCGTAAATACACTTTTCCAAGTAAACTAGCTTTAAGGGTAAAAGCATTCACCTATCTATGGTTGCATTTGAATCACGACGAAGGTACAATGCAAGCGACCCAATCAAGCCCGTTTGTATTGCAAAATCGAACTCGTTATTGGAAGTGGATTTGGAGCGATATTCTCTCGTATTTCTATTCAAACGAAGGAAACAAGTCTGTGCCTTTGATGTGGATTGAATGGGTATTTGTGACTACTGCAATTGCAGCGGATTATCTTGAGCAATTATATTCAAGGTCTTTTAATACTATCACGATATACGTTTTACAAACCGATAACGATATATTCAAATAAGATTCAGTTAAATACCCAGGCTAAATAAAGAAGCGTATTATCAATCTGTCCCGACTTTGATACTTTAGAGTTCGTACTTCTCTTTTGGTGATGTATAGTGTATATATGGTGCGGGTCTCTGATGTTGAGTTGGTTAATTATTGTAGATATGCAATTTTCGTTTAATTTATCATTTGTGCAGTAACCAGGTAACTAATTAAACCATATAAATTTACAGGTTCTCAATTTCATGTAAATACCATCTCTTAAAGTAAAACCTAAACCCACTTATGCTGTTCTTGTTACTTGAGTACAGCAACTTTTATTCTGTTCATTATCGGGATGATTTCGTACTAAATGCTCGATGTTGCTTCACGTTTTGGAAAATAAATTATTTTTCAATTTTTGGGGTCCCGAAAACATATAACATCATGAAATTCATCTTAATAGTCAACATTGTTCTCTTCAACTTCTACGCAATCTGTCCGCTGTCCACAATTTTCTTCGGCAATCCAGTTCTTATTATGTTTGTTGTCGCTAAATGTAAACATAGAGCATAATAATTAAAAACTATTTGCATAAACAAAAAAAAAGAGTTATCAGAATTCTTATAAGTTAATCACATACATCTGCATTAATTGTAGTACCACGTTTCAGGAAATCATCCAACAATGCTCATTTGTTGTCTGAAAAAAATAGTAGTAATAAGCTTTCGGTTCTCGAACGTTTGCTTGAACTTTTTGGCTTTGAGGAAACTCCAGGCGAGTTTCCACTGCGTTAATTGTTGCTTGGTTTCAACATTTGCATACACAATTTTAGTTCGTCGCCAGTTACAATGTATAGGTACTCATCACCATTATACTTATCTATTAATATATATTGCAATGTATTTCCATACGATAAATAAATGCAGTAAGGTCATTCGTTGGTTTTAGTGAAATTCAGTTAACATTTTTGGAGCTCATCTAGAACAAAAGTGTGGTACTTTAGCCTGTTCCTTACAATTTCATACAGTATTGTAGGTAAAATTAGCAATCTGTTCCGAAATCGTGGATCTTGAATTTTGTTGTTCATTTTTTTCACTTCGTCCCACATCGTGCACGTTTGTTCGGCCACCTCTAAAATTCCTACACTTGAAGAAAACGAATCCCTGCGCGTACTTTAACCTTGACGGGATTCTGCAATGGTAGTGTTCACTTTATCACTTTATTATATAACCGTATACAATGACAGAACCACGGTAAAGTGACGTGTGGCTAGCTCATCGACCACTAAAGTACCCCTACAATGCACCGCCCCGCATTCGATGGGAATATTTAAACGGCCCTTAGTTTCCGAATAAGACTTGGATATTTTTTCTGTAGACAATTTCTCGTAGATTATTTTATGCATAAGTTTTTGGGCATTTTCAGATATATATTGTGTGAAGATCTTTATTTTGCATATATCTTTCCTAAGGTATGTTTTTTTAAATTTTTTTGGTCTTCTTTTGGGTATTCTGCGAGTGCTTTTCTGGAATTCTTTTCAGAAACAAATTTGGGAATATATTTCTGCGATCATTTTTGCCCAGAGAAATACGTGGATATAGTTATTCTATGGACGTTATGGGAAATACTTATTCTGGGGATATTTTTTCTCAAGTTTTATTTCCAGATATCAAAGGGATATTTTTAGTAGTTTTTATTACATCGTTTTCCACATAAGCCTCAGGAAATGTATTTTAACGATAGTTTTAATATAGTGTTTTCCGGAAATATTTTGCTGAAGATACTTTTACCAGATTTCTTACAGCAAATGTATCTCACGCCTTTGCCGTAGGTTATTCAGCACTGTTACTTTAGGGGCATATAATTTATCTAATTCGCAAATTTATCCGATTAGTGTATAAATTTTTTGTTAGTTATCCTTAATTGAAATGAAACTGACACGCTGCTGAGAAAGTGCATTGCATTTTTAATAAATTACTGCTCTAATAAGCTATGTCTTTGTTATTAAATCAAAATCGGTTTAATTGTAAAATGTGAAAGACTAAAAAATTTAATGTTTAGATTGTTATATTTTCCTCTTCCTAAACTGAACAAAATATAAACCTACAATGACGTTGGTTAGGAAAATAATTGCGAATGTAATAATGAATGTGTCCGCTCAAGGAACATATTTTATCCTATAAACTTTAATTCAAACACATATATATCGCTCCGGGCAATAATAAATTATGTAACCAAAATCGAATAAAACGAAAAGCATGTTAAATTCGGAAACATGAAACGCGGTGTTTTAACATTTCAAATCGAAATATGACTCACTGTACGAAAGTAGGTAACGGTTTAGAATCATACATTTATATGATGCGGAAATAATGGAACACGAGTGCTATCTCATAACCGTTACAAGAATCAGTAAAAATGATCGTAACCTCCATGAAAAAGCATTCTAATAAAAGGGCCTTCTTCAATCTCCGGCCTCGTAAACTTTATTACGCACGACGCGTTTATTTTAATACCATTGTTACGGCGGATGGTATTCTTTAATTCGAAACTCCACACATAATTTTGAATAATCATCGAAATTACAAGTATGTTTATATTTAACGCATGAAAGGTGACAAAGAGATTGTTTCCCCTTTGCACAATGCTGAACCCTTTAGGCTTGTAACAACTTATGTGGATAAAAATCATTGCATTATACATGGCGCGGGACTTCAAAGACAAAACATTTGTTTCTCATTTCCATGCAAACCACACCAGGCAGGTTGTTGTTGGCTATGCAAATTTAAATCACCTTCACACGTTTTCCCTGTAAACAGGCTATGTAATGTTTGTGCTAATCAACATTTGCCACGACAAGGAGAACTAAACATTTCATGATAGGGTAGGTACAAGAAATAAACTAAATGTTAGTAAAGATACCTAAATAGGAGATGTATATTATATGTCACGTACATACAATGTCTCGACTTTAAGTCATTGACCAAAAGTGTAAGATAAAAGAATACATTTTTATGTTCAACATTGTGTACGGACGATCGAATTTTTTTTATTGTAAATGAGCCACATTTCGCCAATTTTATGCGGTATAAAGAAGCAACGTGCAGTAAGTTTCAGTTCTGGAAGTGGAGCCACGATAACTTCAATAACAATAAGAAAAAGACATCATCGAATATTATGACACCGTAGACCAACTGTCAATACGAATTCCGAAAGCATATAATTATTAAACAAAGTTTGTTTAATAATTACGTCGTGGAAATTTGCAGATAGTGATTAGAGTGATACAACAGATTTTACAAATCACATAATAATTTGATTTTTGAAAGCAATGCACATGATGATCTAATAATTTGCAGCAGAATTACCCTCGATCTATTTAATAACATTTCTGTGTACTGTATTTCAAGATATTATGCAATTAATTCTAATGTCTGTGGTAAGAACGAGCTGAGCTTATGGGCTACACTATTTGTTGTTTGACAAGGTTTTAAGCAAAATAATATGTTACGAAATATTAGCGATAAGCTGTGTAACTGGTTAAAATTCGTCTGGGACTATGTTTGAAACGGAAATATGTTTTTAACATATATTTATGATCAAATTCTCAAGTTCTTTTTTGGTGAAAATATTATAACAATGAATTTATAGTTGTCATAAATGCTACTCCGAACTTCTCGATTTAAATTGAAATTAATTTTCATAATTTAAAACGTTATTGTTGATTATTTCACTTTTATCATTTTATTCCCAATACAAAAGCAGCTCTATATAAGTTGAGACAGATGGAAGGGATATTGAATTAATTTGTAGATTATTTTATTATTAATGCTAAGCCGATGCCGTTATTTTGATTATTAGCCTATATTTCTTTGAATTTTTATCCTGCATGAGTTATTTTGATGAAAACATTGCGTAAAATATAGATAAGTTATAATCCTGGGCCCGGCAATTGTATTGAGCGATTTTTGATAGTTTGCTATGGAAATATTATTGATATAACGTTTGTTAAAAAATGCTTTATTTGACGTTGATAGTAAAAGTTTTACCTGCTATGGCTAATTGACTTATTAATCAACGAGTATTCCCGGTAAGGTCATATATTTTGACCGAATCTATTGTAGTAACACAAAGACGTGAATTTAATCTGCCACCGGTCGGACAAACTCCTTCAAGAAATGGGATTTTAGATGAGTTACAGATTTTAACGAAAGAGGCTCCATAAGATCACGATTTAATGGTCGTACTCGTACCTACAGTTCGCGCACCCGCAAATACTGAAAGTGTCAGAGTAGCATTTCAGCAAAGTCCACAACGACATTCACTTATACTGCATATATCAGAGAGAAGTTTGCGACGAATTTTACATCAGGACTTGAGATTCCACCCGTACAAAATACAGACTACCCAACAACTAAATAACAATGACAAGGTTCATCGTTCTAATTGTTAGAGATAATAAACGACGATGCGGGAGTTCTCAATAATTTAATCATATCAGATGAACCTCACTTCCATCTCACTGGATATATAAGCAAACACAACTTTCGTTAAAGGACAGCAGAAAATCTCAGAGGGTTGCATAAAAAACCTCTTCATGATCAGAAGGTGACGGTATGATGTGGAGTATCAACTTTTGGACCATACTTTTTCGACCAAGGCGTTACAGTTAATTCTGACGACCGCTATGTTGCAATGTTGGAAAATTTTGTTCTTGTAGAACTGCTACGAATTGTACAAAATAATGCTTCGCATTAATCGCCCGATTTAACTGCTCCAGATTTTTCCTTGGAGGTTTATGAAGTCTGAAGTTTACCAGGCACGTCATTAAACAATTTAAGAGCGGAAAAACGAAATTCGGGAAAAAATAATCTTGCTAAATGCTAACGAAGATTTACTTTAGAGCGATATGTTAAATTTCCAAACCAGAATTAGCAATGCCATGGATGTTGGACATCTTACAGATGTTATATTTGAGTGCTAATAGTTGTGTAGTAAATTTTACCTAATATAGTATCAATTTCCTCCAAAAGTGGTTCATGTACTGTATTCGTCCTTACACAGTAAGCAATGAAAAACTCTGCAAGCCAATTGACACAGAAGAATTTATATTTCAGCTGCAATGTATTCTACATAGAATACTGGAATGTGAAGTCTTCTGACACATAACCTTGAAATAATCTACCCTAAATGGTTTCTAAATTATAGAAATTATAATTGTAAGCTCTTCTCGAACTCATAATATCAGATGTAAGAGAGATTATTGCTGTTTTTTTCCTATAAAGGTTTTCGGATTTACATTTATCATCCTTAAATGAAAGCATTTTTTAATACATCAACTGCTAGTTTCATTATATTTTATGCCGTTATAAAGTATTTGTGATTTGCAGCACAATTAGTCGTCCTATTAAAATGTGAGTAGTCGACTATCATTCCATGCGGTACCTCATTTCTTGTTGTTAAGGAATCAGTTGAAATACCTCGTACTGTAGTATATTATTTCATATTTTAAATCGGTTATTTTCCAATTAATTAAATAATTGATTTACACTTCGTTTCATATGAAATGCAACACCCATTAAAAATAAAGCTAACGGTTTGAAACTTTGCTAAAATAATGTTTCATTATTGCGTATGAAATGATCAGGTTTTCATAAAAAAAGATTAACAATTATAAGAAAACAATAACAACAACGCAAACAAAATTAATAATGTGTTACATCGCCTTGAACAGCAATGCAAGCATTTACTCGTCGTGGCATGCTTTCTATCAAGTGGTCTATGTTCTTCTGGGGTATTTCGTTCCATATAACCTCAAGTTGGTGTCTCAGCTCGTCTAAGTTGTTAGGAGCTCTTGGCAATAATCTTAGTCGCCGGCCCATCATGTCCCAAAGATGTTCGATCGGAGATAAGTCCGGTGATCGTGCAGGCGAGGACAATATTTGCAATTGTGCTTATTGGAGATACATTCTGGTAATGTTTGCATTGTGTGGACGTGCGTTATCTTGTTGGAAAATACCGTTTGGAAACGTCTGCATGAATGGTATTACACCGGTTCCAGGACATTATGAATATAGGGATGAGCATTTACCAACCCATACCCAAACCATAACTCCAGGTGTTAAAGCTGTATGGCGTCTTTCAACTAACTCTAGATTTCGTGTTTCTCCTCGATATCGCCGTACCTTCCTACTGCCGTCATTTGCCCACAAACAACAACAAATTGATGGGAGACAGTAGAGAGAGACAGAACACCACAACCACTTGATTTTCTTAATGGAAATAGTGATCATTTCATACACAATAATAAAACATTATTTAAGCAAATTTTCAAACACGTAGCTTTATTTTTAACGGGTGGTGCATTTCATATGGAACTGAGCATATTATGCTCTTATCATCACAAGCTGGCCCGATATCCGTATTTATTCATCTGAAAAACTGTTTTTCGAAATCTGATGATATGAAAAAAAAATTATATTTTACTATACATGAAATTTTCTGTTCTAAAGGGTTGTCGGCAATTTCTGCTTTAATTTTATCATTTTTAGCACGCTCGTTCACGCTTTCATATACAGAAACGTCATAGCCATTCAAAAACATATGAAAAGAGATGAAAATATAGTTATTTTGAGAGAAACCTATCTTTTCTTTCTCTTTTCAAAAAAAATTGTCAGATATTCATATTTTTCCCAATGCGTTTCAAAAAATGAAATGCAAGCAAGCATACAGACAGCAATTTCGACAGGACAATTTCCACTATCTGCTGAACCAACAGCAAGGTCTGTGAATAGAAACAGATTACCACTTTCAAAAAATGTATACATATGAACAAAACCCTGGAAAACAGTTTGAGCGAATAACAAAATTGGAAAACCGTTTCTGACGAAGTACCTTCATGCTTTACTGTATTAATTTAGTCTGTCACCTTTACTTTGTGCTATATGAAGATGTACAAAACAACTACGACTTGCTATATTTGCTAACTAGGCGGTTAAATCAAGACGCTTTAGAAAACAGTTTTTCGATTATTCGAAATAAAGACCTATGTAAAGTGAGTAGCTAAAGATAGCAACCGCTTTGCCGAAACTTCCCACCATAAAGGCACGAAAAAAATAGATTGCGGTAAATGCTCTCACGGGTATAAATAAAAACACGTCCTGTAACTGTAGTATATCCCTTGTCAAGATATTAACTGTAATAATTCCTAGTCTTCTACGCGTAAATTATTAATAATTGCAAATCTGTGCCGATTTAATATTCAGATCAAAAATTATGTAAATGCATAAGCTATCATATGCCACTTTCAAATTTACTTGCAAAGCCTTCATTGGGGCTGTAATTTCACCCCCTCCTATAATAATCAAACATTACTGGTGAAGGGAAATCTGTATGTAAATCCATATCCTATCATATGCCAAATTAAGAAAATATTAACATGGAACAAAATATTAATCTGATACAAGATTTACAGAATATAAATAGTTTGTTGTCGGTTGATATTTAACTAGTTCAGGATAATTGTTATGAATTTTTAACTGTATTTGAAAACTCGTTATATTTCCCAAAACATTTATTTTTGAATAGCAAATATCAGTTAAAGTAAGTAATTGAATATTGAAAGAACGGGTTATCCCCTTGCAAACTCCTAACACTTACAATTTTTTTTTCATATCACGAAAACCCGAGAAGTAAGTTGCTAGCGTAATCGTATATATAGTTCACAAATAGTTCGAAAACATGTTTAATAAAGTGGATAATAAAATAAATACCTAAAATTGTAATAAAGCTATTTAGCTATTTAATTATTTTTAAATAACTGATTCTAGATCGTAAAAAGGTATTGCAAATCAGAAAATAAAATCTGCTCTCTAGGGCTACGAAGTGGAATTTTAAATTTGTAAAAATATTGAGGATAATTTTTAAAACAGTAAGGATTTAGACAGCATTGCTGAATCTAGAAACTTATGTGTGAGACTACAGAGTGGATTAACGAAAATATCCATTAGTGAGCAATGTACGATGATATAAGTGATTTTTGAAAATTTTCTTTTCTTTTTCGTTCAGCCTACTGCTGCAGCTAATATAACAAAATACGGGCCTAAGTAAAATAACTTGCTAAGTATCTTTTAATTTAATACGTTCGCTTCATAACATAGCTGTCAAGGGATGTCGACAAATATCACCAAACCTTTCCCAAAAAGAGGTTTATATGCTCGAATAGTAAATAAACACTCACATAAAGAAGTCTTGCGTCCTTGGAACGCCTTCCAACACCGTGGGACCTACCTTATTTATCTGCGTTGTCCTCTTCTTCACTTCCATGTAGTCCCTCGTATTTCCTCCGTTGGCACAATTGAAACTCTATAGAAACATAAAAATGAAATGTAATTGAACATTATCCACAGGAATGAAATCGTAGGAACCGTAGAGGAAATAACAGTTAAGGAACTAAATAGTTACAGACTTCATTCAAACGGATTTCTTACAAATATTGTTCATACGTTTCAGAGTGTTGTGCAGTACCTAGAATCTAATTTGTAGCCTCAACCACAAAAGTTATAGGGCCATCCCTTTTATGTACGTATCACTAGCAATGTCGATATAGACTATAGTGGATTAAAATATATTCTGGGGAAAATCGGTGCAATTTTGGAATACCCCGTGGTATTACCATTCCTAGTTATTCACAGCTACATTATGACGTTAAAGCTTCATGCCTTGTATGTAATAGTATGTACATCGGTGATTTGAATTATTTTGGAAAATATGGGTACAGTTTTGAAATACCCTGTGTGTTACCAATGGGTCCATAAGCCTATAAACAATTGATCAAAATAAGTTATGTCTTACCTTCAAGTAGACTGGATTTGGTCTTTCCTAACGGCCTGGACTAATGGAAAACAGACACACTATCACACATCTTGCACTTAGAAGCACTTTACTGAAACTGATATTATTTTCTGCATGTTATAAGTATGGGGTGTATATAACCAATCAGTAACATAATGTTGCTCAACGATATTAGCCGAGAATCGCAACAAATGATTTAACCTGTAGCCGGGTATCTAACAGATTTGTTTCAAATCTTATCTGTAGTTTTTTACCAAATCTTTGAATTGTAAAACATAACTTAGTTTTAAAAAATTATTATTGGCTTTACATCTGCAATTAACCACATAAAATGCATTTCAGCCTTCAATTTACTATCAGGTGTTTTAATGTACATACAAGGATTTGTAATTATTGTAAAATTAGACGCCAATTGATTTTTAAACAATTATGAAGCACTTGATAATATCAGACTTTACGTTTTTAAAAGTTACTACTTATATGTAATGTTATGTAAGTGGTTGTTTTTGTGCTTTCAATTCAACTTTAACACAAAAAAGGAAAGATTTGAGATAAAACTGTTACGCAGTTACAGGTTAAATCACTTCTTGCGGTTCTCGTTTTGCACTTATATAATTTTTAGAGCTAAATAGCAAACTGGCATAGATTTCCCTTCATTGATAATTCTTGATTATTATAGGTGGGTTAGAAATTACAACACCAATGAAAGCTTTTCAAGTAAATTTGAAAGTGGTGTCTGATAGCTTATGCATTTACATAATTTTTGATCTGAATATGAAAGTTGCGCAGATTTGCAATTATTATTAATTTACGCGTACAAGACTAGGAATTATTTTTAGTTGCATATGATATTACAGTTAAAATCGTGAGAAAGGTTATACCGACAGGAAACACGACGTATTTTCATTTATAACTATGAGAGTATGCATTTTAGCGCATCTACTTTTTTGCGTGTCTTTATGGTATTTAGGAATTTTCGGCAAAACGGTTGCTATCTTTAGTTACCCACTTCACATGGTGAAGTAAAGGCGGTTTCAACCAAAATCGCACTGCAAAAACTTTGAGATTGTCTTTTAGACACCTCGTTTGTTCAAATTTGAAAAATAGCACGACAAGTTCTTATTGTGACGAAGACGAGAACGAATTTATTTTTAATAATTATAACGTTCCTTTAAACGAGATTTCTGCTGCAGTAGTACAGAACGATGAATGCCGTTTTCTAGAGCAAATAAATTTCAAAATGGATCAAGGATTATCAAATTACACATTAGACAATTGCTCAGTTAGGTATGTTGCTAGATTTATTTTACGTAAATGTTTACGTAAGTTTAAGTGCACTAACTGCGCAGATAAATTAAAGAGTTGCGCGACTATGAAAGAAGTAAATGAAGAGCTTATTAAGCAAGAAGCTTACCAAACCAGCAGTAAAATAGAATTGGGGAATATATGTCCGCATCCAAATATAACGAATGAGGTAGTACTGCTCCCTTTGACGGTTTTCGAAGCAGTTTATCCAAAACTAAAATATAAATACCATCTACTCCACAATCTATATAATTTGCGGAAATTCAAATATAAAAGAATATATCCGGTTTCCTAGGCTCTATCAAAAACCAGTCCGCAAATTTATAATTCGGTATACTTTAATGGTACGGCTGTTAAAACAGACCACTTGGGAATCTAAAGCTGTTCTGAAGGTAAAAACAAGACATCCAAAAATTAGAAATTTAAGTCGTATATAAAATGTTTCGTTCAATTTATTATTTTTATTATGATTTGTATATATTATATATATATATACCCTGTGTCTATAAAGTAACCCCCCCCCCA
>JABXWE010046387.1:0-14045 GCA_014611495.1 Limonius californicus
ACACAGTACTTAGTGACAAACTCCGAAGCAAAATTCACAATACTAATAAATGATGATACCCAAATTAAACAAGTTGACAAATATAAATATCTAGGTGTCACTATAACTACAGATGGATTTGGATCTGCGGAAATTAAAAGTAGAATAGAGCAAAGTAAGCGAATAATAGGATGTTTAAACTCGGTCTGGTGGGACAAACATATTAACAATAATACGAAGAAACACATTGGAAAAGCGTTGGTAGAGTCGGTACTGTGTTATGGATCTGAAATATGGACAATAAATGCAGAACATAGGAGGAAGCTAAACACCGTGGAAATGGATTATTTAAGAAGAAGTGCGGGAATATCCAGAAGGGAACATATCACTAACGAGGAAATAAGAAGAAAAATGAAGGCACAAGAAACCGTAATAGACAGAATCGAACTAAGAAGCCTGAAATGGTTCGGACACCTAATGAGAATGGAAGACAGCAGATGGCCCTCACGAGTTTTCAGATGGACACCACCGGGCAAAAGAAAAAAAGGAAGACCCAGACGGTCGTGGAACGAAGGAATACGAGCAGCAATGGAGTCACGAGGACTAACCGTCGAAGATGCGGCTGATAGAGATGTGTGGCGAATTGGCACGGGAAGGCGGCAACTAGCTGTATAATACCGTATATATATATTTAGTTTATCGAGTTTTTTACAGCAACTACTCACAATGGCTGTCTTTCGCTGCTATACGAAGCAGGGCTTTTTTGAGAATTGCCAATGTTAATTAAAGTAGGGATATAAATAATTGCTCTTATTTATTAAGTAAATGGAAAATTTGGCTAGTTTTGCTAAAATTATTCAATGCACTTCCGCTTTATAATCAATTTACATGAAAATTTGAACACATATTACATTTTCAGTAGCAAACAGAGCAATAATAATCACAGAATTTGACAGACCATAAACGTTGTAACTGACAGTTAACATTGACATCTATTAAGTTTCAACCAGCGAGTCTTCTGTCAGGTAAAGCCGTAGGTCCCGTGCCACTGCGATGTGTGACATGTTAATAGATAGAATAGGCTAAATGTGGCCAAAGTGCAAAGAGATGCTTAGAAAACCGGGTCCTAGCTCTTGCTCAATTAAACAACAACAATATTGGGGTTGAAACTCCCTCGGATGTACAAAATCCATAGTTAGGGTGTGCAATAGGCCAAATGTGGCTTAAGTGCAAAGAAATGCTTAGAAAACCGGGTCCTAGCTCTCGCTCAATTAAACAACAATATTGGGGTTGGAACTACCTCGGATGTACAAAATCTATAGCTAGGGTGTGCAATAGGCCAAATGTGGCTTAAGTGCAAATAAATGCTTAGAAAACCGGGTCCTAGCTCTCGCTCAATTAAACAACAATATTGGGGTTGGAACTCCCTCGGATGTACAAAATCCATAGTTAGGGTGTGCAATAGGCCAAATGTGGCTTAAGTGCAAAGAAATGCTTAGAAAACCGGGTCCTAGCTCTTGCTCAATTAAACAACAACACTATTGGGGTTGGAACTACTTCGGGTGTACAAAATTCATAGTTAGGGTGTGAAATAGGCCAAATGTGGCTTAAATGCAAAGAGATGCTTGGAAAACCGCGTCCTAGCTCTCGCTCAATCAAACAACAGTAACAATCACACTACTGGGATTGGCCCTACCTAAGATATACAACATTCATAGTTAGGGTGTACAATAGGCCAAATGTGGCCTTAACTATATAGAAATGCTTGGAAAACCGCGTCCTAGTTCTCGCTCAATTAAACAGTAACACTATTGGGGTTGGAGCTACTTCGGGTGTACAAAATTCATAGTTGGGATGTGCCACCAAATGTGACTTAAGTGCAAAGGGATGCTTGGAAAACCGCGTTCTAGATCTCGCTTAATTAAACAACAACACTATTGGGGTTGGAACTACCTCAGATATACAAAATACATAGTTACGGTGTGCAAAGAGATGCTTGGAAAACCGCGTTCTAGATCTCACTCAATTAAAACACAATACAATACAAATTTGAAGATACTGTAGTGCTATCGAAAATAATTGAAGGTCACGTGTCGATATTATTAAAAATAAGTTCTGCTTTTTCTTCAAACCTGTAGTATACGAATTTTGCCTGTGAACCGTCATTTTTATTGCTTTCATTTCGTTTGTTTCTTGTTTCTGTTTCTGTAATAGTAACGTATCGGTTTTTTAAGACTGAAAGGTCTTAATCGATCGGTTGATTAAATAAGACAATCAGTACACAATTTTGTTTTGAATAAAGTTACAAAGTGTGTAATTTTAGGTTAACATGATGCTCACAGTAGAATAGGATACATTTATTTTGGATGCCTATTTTCGATCCGGAGAACCTGACAAAATTGGTGTTGGATAGTATTCCTATCGTTGTACCTTCAATCGGTTCCAATAGCTATTTTTCTGCTATAAATCACTCAGTCAGTACGTAAATCGTATTGTACAGTGGTACTACGAAACAGCAGTGTCTGTGAAGGAAAGTCTAAGGGCAGAACCTGTGTGCTTACAGAAGACACTGTATAGGATATTTAACAGCGGATAGATGCAAGTCCTAATAAATCATGATTATACTTGTCTCGTCAAACAGGTAGTGAACATATTGTTGTTTTTATAGCCATGAACATTTACATTATAAGTCTTTCATACGGTTCGTGTCACAAGCCTAGCGAAAAATACTGCATATGCACCAATACAAAAAGATAGTCAACAGTTGTAGGCAGCTTATTTTGGAAAGCGTCGACAATGATGGAAGTGATCTAATAAGAACTTCAATAATGATAACAGACAAGCAAACTTAAACAGCTTTCGGATAACATTTTTCTCTTATACCGTAAGACGTAGTGTCTTACGGCGTTCAAAATGGGCGGAAATGAAATGCATCTTTATGAAAAAATCAAACAGCCATATGTAGAGTCTAAATCACTTAAAAGTCTCAAGCACAATAATGTACACAAAAATGTTCACAAATCTTGTTCATCACAAAGTCTTTAATGCATTTTGTTTGCATATTGTCATATGGATGGCAATACCTACAAACCTATTCTATTTAATCCTGGTATTTTAGTATAATGTGTTATTTGAATTGTGAGAATTTGAATAATTTCACACTAAAAGTTATTGCAAAAATAATACTACTTTACATTTTAAACTTTGTTATATTTCCAAACATATTCACTTCACTTCACTTTCACTTTTCTATTTTCCAAACCTAGAGCACTCTTAGATGCTATACTGATTTGTATAACGTAACATGGGAAAAGCAAGACAAAGTAGGCGATTTTTTGTTCTATATCTGCTAAACTTCCCAACTCGTCTTACATTAGATATGATACAGAAAGTGTCAATGGGCCTTATCAATAAGATTATCAAACTATTTATGCTAATAGAAGTTGAGTAAGTACTCAATTCAATTGTTGGAATTTTAGACATGAAACAGTATATTGACATACCATTACTAGAGTCATATCAACTCATATTTCTTATAATTGGGCTACGAATTCGCTGAAAGATTGCGAATATTCCTTAATCAAAGAAAAACTGGTTCGTTCTCTAGTATGGAATCTATATATTTTAAGAATGTAGAAAATATTTAACAAAGTGTATTAATTTTTGCAATAGCATATTTAACTTTTCTTCTGCATTTAATAAGATATGATTAATTGAATATTTAAGTGATATTAACAAATAGGGTGATGTCGAATTTTTGGAAACTTGAACTACATTCTTGAATTACATTATCTATGTTCAGAGTTAAATACGTTACTGAAATGTTAACTTCATTAGTACTCTTTCCAAACATCCAAAACGATATTCTCATATGGATTTAAATTTACTGTCTATAAATACTATAGAGTTTAACACATTATAGCTAACAGTTCAATTTATATGTTTAGCATATATCTAACATTTTTCATTTAATATCAAAGCTACATTTTGACAGTTTTTGATTAAAAGTTAACTTCGCAATATGACAGCAATGCAAATGTTCCTAGAAAGATACAAAAATAAATTTAGAATAACTAAATAAAATAATACAAACACAAAATTAATAGAAGATAAACAAACGTGACAAGATTTTAACAGTGGTTACAGGTGAATTTATACTCTTTCGTAAACAATTTGAGCTTATGAAACATAAATGTTTTGATGATTAACCATGTCAAGTCTTACAACGTTTGTAAGAAGGTATTGAAACTTTTGAAACAATCAGAAAATAGTTACCGAGCACACTGGTAGGATTAGTTTTCTTTAAACATATGGATTAGACGAAGAAGCTAAAATTAATTAAACTAGTCTCAATATTATTTGATAGGTCTGGGGTTTAATTCCCAGTACCGGAACATCGGTAATTTAACGGACGTTCTCTCTCGCAAGGCAATGGCGAACTAGTAAAGTATTCTGTGTAGTGAATTATCTCTAGATTAGAAGTGTTTGTACTTCCCGTATTTCCCCTGTTAAACTGTAGGTCCTCTATGTCTGAGGTTCTTTAAAACGCACAACACAAGCATAGGATAGAAGATCTCTACGTTTCGTAAGCGATAAAGCACTCAAAGAGGAAGAATATACACACACGAATAAATATTCCTCTTACACCAACTTTAAGCTGTTTTAAAACGATATGTACCTGTTGTTAGATTTGTAATGAAATTAGTTAAATAGACGATCTCTCCAGGTAATTACGTTCTAAAGAACCTATTTTGGGAGAATTATTTCTTAGTATTTTTGAAAATAAGCGAATTTGAAAACGAGACTGCACATTCGCATAAGTAAAATTGCACTTGAGTAAGAATACGACTAATTTGTTTCTGTTAAATTATCGCAAAATATTGCCTGACATATGTGGAAATTATAATTTTGTTATAAGTACTTTCTCTTACTCGTTTTCTTTTAATTTTTTATCTAATAACGCTTCATAATTTAATTGTTTCCACACAATCTAGCTTATCTGTCACGCCTTTGAAATGTATACCTTCTTATCAAATAACGCGAGGCTTCTACTCTTAAGATTACTATTGGAATCCGTGGACTACACCCTACGCATTGTTTAGTAATTAGTTTATTATAAGATATAAAGAGTCAAGCTGTATATAAGTAGTCGTTAGATATGTATTTAACAAAATAATATATCCTTGACAAAAGAAATACTTTTTCATGAATAAAATTTATGCATTTTTTTTCTTCTGAATAGCGAGAACTGCATTTTAAGAAATATAAATGCGTGTGATTTTAAAATATGAAAAATAGCGTTTATACGTGTTTTTACTTTAGAGAGTGTGGAAACTGCATTTTAGGGCATAAAATACCCATACCCATGGTGGTTTCGATATAATTCTCCTGAATAGAATAGAATGCAAAAATTACCATTTTGTAGGTGATACAAATCACCGTTGAAGTCAACAATTTTGATAATTGCTACTTTGACAAACAAATCTCCGGTAGTTGTAGAGGCTTTCAATATTTACTAATATGGGTTATTCTTCTACATCTGTGTGTAGGCCAGTGACCTGGCAATTACCTGCATTTAATAGATTTTGTGAGAATTCTTTGCATGCCAGGCAGGAGGCTAACCTAAGGCGTCTAACAGAGAAAGAGAAGCCCCACTACAGGGTTTATTGTCAAAGATATTCATATGACAACCGGGACCAACGGCTTAACATGCCCTCAGAGCCATATGCTTATGCCACTATAATATTCCATTCATCCGACTACTAACCAACGCG
This sequence comes from Limonius californicus, assembly GCA_014611495.1. NCBI lineage: Eukaryota > Metazoa > Arthropoda > Insecta > Coleoptera > Elateridae > Limonius > Limonius californicus. Next base: position 5,754 of record JABXWE010046387.1, read on the forward strand.
AATAGTTTAGTACATTGATTAACCTAATATTGTTCGAATTAAATAGCATCCTCCGGTGGTCATAACTAAACGATTATTAGCTGTAGACGGTTTGTAATTAACATACAAATTTCCATTTATTTATGGTATAATACCTTAACATAAACTTGAGTTTAAAACTAAGCGAGGAACTAGAGCAAGCCACAAATCATCTGATAGCAATCATACAGGAAGCTGGATGGATTGTTACACCGAAACTCCGCAATATAAAGTCAATACTCCCAACATTTCCACTGAAATAATGGAACTAGTTACCGGAAAAAGGAGAGCTAGAGCAAGATGGCAGCATAGTCGCCACATACTAGATAAAACTAGATTTAACCAATTGCATAATAACCTAAGACATAGGCTACAAGAAATAAGGAATGAAACTTTTCAACTGTACACAAGTTCGCTCTCTAGACATGATAGTTCAGTATAGAAGGCGACTAGGGGAACCAAACAACTTAGGGCACACATACCACCTCTAAGAGATGAAACAGGAATATGGGCAAGAACTGAGAAGGAAAAAGCTGAAACATTCGCACAGCATCTACAAAAAGTTTTAGAATCAAACTCTACGAACCTAACCAAGAAATCGAACACTACCTTGAAACTCCATTACAGCTATCACCTCCAATAAAAAACTTTACCGTCCATGGGATTGAAACGCAAATAAAAATATTAAATAATAAAAAATCACCAGAAGGGCTGCATCTTATAACAGGACCTGTCTAAAGCACCTACCTGAGAAAGCAATTAAAGCCATGGACATTCTTTTCAACGGAGCTCTACGAGTCACACACTGGACATTATCGCTTAAAGTAACCCAAATAATACTAATTCTTAAACCGGGCAAACTCCTAACCAGGTCAAATCCTATCGTTCCATCAGTCTCCTGCCGAGAATCTCTAAGTTGCTGGAAAAACTAATATTAAATCGTACAAACGAGAATTCGCTTTAAGATGAATGGCTACCAAATCATCAATTCGGTTCCGAAACAAACACTCAACGGTACAGCAATGTCATCGCCTGACAAATATAGTACAAGAAGCACTCGAAGCCAAAATCTACTGTAGAGTAGTGTTCCTAGACGTGAATAAGGCATTTGACAAGGTATGGTACAGAGGTCTGCTCTACAAAATAAAGAAACTGCTACCACACCAGTACTACTTACTACTGCATTCCTATCTCGCTAATCGTTTCTTTCAGACTAATTTTGGTGACAGAACCTACCAACTGAGAGAGACAAAGCCTGGCGTCCCTCATGGAAGCGTTCTTGGACCTCTAATGTTTTTACTATACACTTATGACCTGTCAAACACACCACAAAACGATCTGGGAACGTCCGCTGATGATACAGTAATCCTTTCGTGTAGTGAAAGTCCGGCAACAACATTAATGTTACTCCAAGCACACCTAAATCCATTGGAAACATGGTTGACAAAATGAAGAATAAAACTTAATGATGATAAATCGGTGCATGTTATCATGTCACGACGAAGCACTCAATCTCAATAACATAGGCAGGCCACATGCAAATGAAGCCAGATACCTGCTCTTATACCTAGATAGGCGTTTAACGTGGAAGGATGCATGTCAACAAAAAACGTAAAGGAATGGACTTAAGTTTAAAAGCATGTACTGGCTGCTTGGAAAAAATTCAGTTCTTACATTAGAAAACAAATTATTGTCAATATTACCATTTACTTTCGGCTTAGACCGCGTCGTCATTTGGGAACTATGCGAAAGCCTCAAGGAATATAAACAAATTATTATTATACAAAATGTAATCCATCCCATCTAGTCCTACGGCTACGACCATCAACGTAACCCAACAGTTCCATATGTGACAGAAGTAATTAAATAAAAAGCAGTTAAGCAAGGGTATCCTCTGGAAAGACATCCCAATGCAAAGGCCAACCCCTTAATAGAAGAACCTGAAGTTGGAAGATTAAAAAGAAACTGGCCAATAGACTTAACAGATTAAATTAGAGATGACACCAGTGGGCGTTGTCCTCTCATGTTCCACATAAAATTAGCTCATAGAATTATGGTAACGATTCTGATAGCTAACAAAGTTGTAAAAAACTGTTTATGGTATAATAATACTCAAATCAAATTTAAAGTTATTACTTATGCTCCAGTGACTTTTTTGCCATATGACATTTTGTGTGCTTGTAAATATTATCTACACACCATCATATACAGAGTGATTCTAAACATGTTTTTAACCCCTAAATCACCCCAGTAAAAGGTTTTTAAACTCGGCGCCGCTTCAAAGTTTTTTTACATCAGTTCATTATGATGTTAATATTTTTTTTGTTTCTTCTCCGATTTTGATAAACTCGGTAGTTTTGGAAAACTAACGGTCCAAAGTTAAATTCAAGTTAAGAAAAATGTAGAATTGAGTGTGAAAAGTGGATGAAATCTGACTCAGAAGTGTAAAATTTGGTTTAAAAATTTGTAAATTAAGGTATATCTAAAAAACGAGATCGTTTCTTATTAAACTTTGTTAAATAACTCTTTGAATATTAAATTTTCGATAAAATTGACCTTCCTTTGGAAAACAAAATACTAGTTCAGAAGATGCAAAAAAACTCAGTTTAGCGATCTCATTTTCAAGATATAGCATAATTAACAAATTGTTCACTTCTAGGTCAGATTTCCTTCACTGTTCTCACTCAATTGTTTATTTTTCCTAACTGGCAATTAAGCTAAGACCGTTAACTTTTCAAAACAACGAAGTTTATCTAAATCGGGGGAAACAAAGAATAATTTACATTATAGTGAATTAGTGTAAAAAAAATTGAAGTCCCATATGTACATAACTGGACCAAACTAAAAAAATAGTTACTATGTGATTTAAAGGCTAAATAAGCTGAGTTATACATGGATAAAGTTTTTCACGCATGTTTACAATCACCTTGTATATGCAGAAATAAGGTTATAAATTATGATATATGTATTATGTAATGTATTTGTTATTTATACAGGGTGAGTCGGGAGGAACGGACCAAACTCCAGGAGTATATTGTACATGTGAAAATAATGTAAAAAAACTCAAATGTTGTTATCCAATTTTTATTTTTTTTAGTTGTAGCGTAATTATAAATAAACAAAATTTCATACATTAAAGTTTTGGTAATCATAGCGTTCTTATAATAAATGTTCAAAAATACCGCCATTCACCTCTAAACATTTTCTGCTTCGCCTACGAAGTGCGCCTGTTGCTCTCCTGATTGAGTCATTTCTTTGTTTAAGATCGGTTGCAGCATTTCTAATACGTTGAATTAGTGCATCCCGAGTGTCCACTTTTACTTTGTACACTTCATCTTTGAACAAGCCCCGTAAACAATAATCTAGTGCTGTCAGGTCTGGAGATTGCGGAGGCCAACTAATAAGATCACCGCGACTAATCTGGTGCTACTAGTACATTTGCATTTTGATGTTTAAAGGAGCTTCCTCTAGTAGTCCGTGTAATTCATTTTGTAAAAAATTTAATTAGTTGTCTCCTGTGAGACGATTCTCCCAAATGAAAGGGCCAATTAAATAACCTTTGACCATACCACACCACACGTTTACCGAAAACTTATGTTGAAAATTACTTTCGACTGTTGCGTGGGGATTTTCGTCTGACCATACATGACAGTTGTGAGTATTATTAATGCCGTCACGGGCGAATGTTGCTTCATCTGTAAAAAGTATGCGCGACACAACACGAGGATTATTATTTATCCACCGACAAAATTCCATACGTTTAGGATAATCTTCCGGTTGTAGGTTCTATACACTCTGTACATGGTATGGATGTCAGGTTTGCTCGTGGAGTGTGTTTATTCTTCTTGTTTGTGGAATGTCCAATTGAATACTAATTCTTCGTGAGCTGGTCGTTGCATCTTCTGCTACTAAATCCAGAATATCTTCTACCTCTTCTAAATCTTGTCGAGTAGCTCGTTCAGATATTATGTTAACACTGGGAAGCTTTCCGGTCTCGCACAGTTTGTTGAAAACTCTGATAAATACATTTTTATTAGGATGTCTCGGATGTGGAAACCGTTGACGATATTCTTCAACACCAGCTGTAGCATTCCCATTACAAAGACTATAAACAAATACCATATTTGCATATTCTAAATTTGAATAAGTATGTGGCATTTTGTAACACTTTAATGGTACAAACTCAAAAATCAACGTTAAACCACTGTCACAATACACTGATACATTATCAGAACAACAAAGTTATCAAAATGTTTTTGAGCCTCGAATATAGCATACTAGATAAACGTTTTTAATTACAGGCATACAAGATTTCGTCTACTTGTTGTAAGAGTTTAATATGTAGGAGTATTCCTACACCGCTGCTTGCTCTTTCATTCTTGTCTTTGCCACTGTATGCTATTATGAAATTTCTGACTATCTGTGTTCCCTTGCCTGTCCTCCTCTGAAATACCGCATATGTTAATTTGTTTATCATTTAGTTCCATCAATATATCGTGATTTTTGGTGTTCCATAATTTCACGTTCCATGATCCTAACCTCATAATATCTTTTTTCTTCTTCGTTCTTTTTTTCCTTAGTCGTTGCTTTTTTCTTTGCTTAGCCGTCTTTGTAATATCCTGTCAATGTCCGAGGCTCATTTTGTTTTGGTCCATTATTAAGTAATTGTAGTCTGTGTATTCGTGGCGTAGTACTTTACCAGGTTCCGTGTTCATCGTCCTTTTCGTGCCGTTCCGTCGTATGGGTAAAACGACAAACTCGGAATGGGGTCAGAATATCAGGATTACTTAGAGACATAACATGGCGTAACAAACACATATCCGTTGACAGCAAGGTGAAAATATATAATACTGTAGTCAGGCCAACACTAGTCTATGGATCCGAAACTAGAGTAGATACAAAAAGAACAAAACAACTCTTGCGGACTGCAGAGATGAACACACTTAGGACCATTGTAGGAAAGACCAGAATGGACAGAATAAGGAACCAACAGATTAGGGAAGAATGTAATGTTGCAGATATAGGAAAATTCGTGAAAAGGAGGCGTAAAGAATGGAATGATCATGTAGAAAGAGCTGAGGACAACAGATTAATAAGAATAGCAAAGAACTCGAAACCTCTAGGAAAGAGACTACCTACCAGGAAGACCGCCAAAAAGATGGGCTTAAAGCTGCCTAACTTCTTCAGCAGACTCGCCATACAAATTTTCAGAAGGGTGGAGAAAAACAGTTTGTAAACCTATAATGAAAGAAGAAGAAGGAGAAGAAGAATTACATGCGCCCTTCGTAGCCGAAGCAGAAAATGTTTAGAAGTGAATGGCGGTATTTTTGAACATTTATTATAAGAATGCTATGATTACCAAAATGTTAAAGTATGAAATTTGTTTATTTTTAATTACGCTATAACTTGAAAACAAATAAAAATCGGATAATAACATTTGAGTTTTTTTACATTATTTTCACGTGTACAATACACTCCTGGAGTTTGGTGCGTTCCTCCCGACTCACCCTGTATATGGTAGTACCCAAATCAAAATATCACAAACTAACATCTCTGACAGCTTTCAGTCACTTTAAATGTCAAATAAAGTAGTAGCAATGTGATATCTCCCATAAACAAAATATAAAAATAAAGTTTGTAATACACAGTTTAGAATATAAACTCCGTTCACTTTTCTATTGGCCAACGATATCACAATATTGTCAAACTGTTTATTTTCTTCTCTCAAACTATTATTCTAAAAAAATTGTTTCTTATTTCCGTTATATATATATATCTGCTGCATATCTCTAATACACACTTCCGGTCTGAGCGAGGACTATGAGTCACAACTGGCACTGATACATATTAGTCGAATATGTTGAGGCTACTCTGTGGTCAGATTTGATAGTTAACTACTTAAGGTTAAGACGTTACAACAAAAGTTACGACGAAGTTTCAGTACGGGGAAATATTTTCTTTATTCCTTCATTTTATACCATATACAGACTGTTATTTCCCTGTCAACATACATGTTGAACAACCAAAGTAGCCTTCAGCTTCAAACTGCTTCTTGGTAACCCTTTGTGGCATAAAAAGTCAAACTCAAATGTCGCAGTTTAAATTCCTTGTCGAAATACGTGACTTGACTATAGCTTATGTATGATTAAATTCTCTGAATAACAAAAAAATGGCAAACGTAAAGCAAACACGTTTTATTGAGGTGTTTACGAAATACTATAGCATTGTTTGGCACTGTAGCGATAAACTTCCTGAATTCTGGAAAATGTGTCGGTTTGCCACTATTTTACACAATTTCAATAGCAAACATTGCTTTATGTTTTGTTGTTGATCCGCATCAAATACAGTCCGACAGTTTCACATTTACAATTATCAGATATACCTAGCGTATTTTGGAGGAAGTTGCGAATTATTGATAAGTACTTTGTTGTCAAACAAATAGAAAAGTTAGCGAATGAAGCAACTCGCACAATAAAATATTAAACGTAATTTGTAATACTAACAGAATCCTTGTTGAATCAAGGAAAATATTTTGATATAAAGATTGAAGTTTAAACCATGACATGTAACAACAGTCGTAGTAATGGGTTATGAATAATTATAAATAAAAATGGTGTAATATAATTCAGAGAATTGGACAAAATCCCAACAATAAATTTTCGTTACTAATTCCACGTCTATAGACAGAAATTGTCAACATTTGTTTGTTAATTAACAAGTGTTTTTATTGTTATCTATGATTGGTCGTAATTCAATTGTTAAAAATGTGCCAATTACATACAGAAAAGATGTAACAAACAATGTTTTATAAACTTTTCCCATAATGATAACCTACAGAAAAACAACCTTCACGCCTACGAATACATTTATCATAGAATTAAAAATAAATTAAAGTTAAACATTATTAGCTGGAAAGGTTGTGACTCATTCTGTTCTATTGCTCATTAAACATGCACGAAGAGTGAAGAAAAACACAATCAATGAATCGATTTAATTTTTATGACAGATATAGTAGGAACGATTAAGGTTTTTGAAGAATTAAATCAATTCCATTCATAGCTATGTAACAAATAATATCTAGGAACTTACTATTGGCACTCTTTACACATTTTCGAAAAAGTCACTCACAGCCAGTCCTCGTCGACGACAACCGCACAAATTATTGTCATTTACGATAAGTTTTAAAAGCTGCGCACTTATCAGACACGGCGGGATGATAACGTAAATCTCCAGTTAACACTTTCATATTATTTTATCTGTATCACCTGCACTTATGTTCCACTAAGCTTTGTTATTTGACATTCTGGACTTGTCATTTAATAAAAGTGTGTGAGAACGGCTCCAGCAACTAACCTTGGATTGATAATAGATTAGAAATTGCACGATATGGTTTTCCAAACTGAATTGCTGCAATTAACGGAGCAAAATTGTACTTATGCGTACTCTGACGTTGCTCACACAGTAATGAAACTAATGGTACTAAATAGCACGTGCTTTGAGCAAACATTGTTACAGATTTTCCGTATTCTTAGGAGAGCGTTTTATACAGTTTATTTTAACAGAGCGATTACGGCTTTTATTATGTTGACACAACGAACACAATCTAGTTTTACTATTTTGTGCCAACTTTTAGGAAGCATAAATTAAAACCATACATAAAAAAATGGAACTACCACAACTCTCTACGGTTGACGCCACCGAGTTCTATAGGAATTGTAGATAAAAGTTTTAGTTAATTGGAATTAATTTGTATTTAATTTATTGTAAATATACGTCAAGTTCAAAGTTTGTTGCCCCCATTTTTCTTTATCAAGAGATTAACTAGGCCACAAAAAGAGAGATTGTAAATTAAAACACGCGTTTTCGCGTGCATTAGGCACTAAAATTCCGTAATGCCTCGAAATTATTAAAACGTTTGTTCAATGTACTGAGGAGGATTACATTATTTCTTTTGTTTTATTTGTTTGAAACAAAGCACACGCAAATGCTAAGCTTAATAAACAACAAATATAATTAGAGAATCTAGAAAACAGATGGAATGTAAGCCCAGCATAACATATAGTTACAGACATATTTTATTTTTCTTTAAGTTGAACATAAATGAAGAGAATGCTAAGTAAGAGGTTTAGAAAGAGATTTGATTCAATAAAACTATCTACTATATGAGTTAATTTTTTTATAATTAAAGAGTTTTTTAAGGTTTAATACGCCCACATTAAGATTTTTTAGAAATGTTTGTAAAATTCTGCTATGATCTAACTCATCAAATTACTT
>JABXWE010046389.1:0-25356 GCA_014611495.1 Limonius californicus
ACATGGAATCAAGAGATAAGCAGAATACTTCACGAGAGAGGAAAAACATGGGAAGAAGCAAAAAACCTAGCAGGAAACAGAAAAGAATGGAAAAAATTTATAGATATGGAATGAAATACAATGTAAATAATGTAAATATATAAAATGAAATGTACATAGAAATGTAAAATGTAATCCCAACACCGAATAGGTAGAAGGGAATTTGATTATAATAATAATAATATATTTAATTATTTCGTGTAGGTTATAATGTGTTTACAATTGACATTGACGTTTACCAACTTCTCACATCAAAAATCAGCCAACAACAAACGACACTCAAATAAACAAATGAACAACCCACGACACTTTCGAAAGATATTCACAATTTCACGTATGTAAATGGAACACTTTGAACGCGTAGATAACCGTTAAAACTTTTATTTAAACTTAGATAAACAGATTATTTACACAAATTACATTTACAATTAAGCGGAGTTGCAAACTAAGCGTGATCTCGGCTCGATGATTTTCTTGCAACTAAATTGTTTTCAAGACACAACTTGTTGTATTTTAAGAGGGATTTTAAGAGGCAAGCAGTCAACACCATCAAATTTTTTTGTAAACCCCGAGGGGCTTGACCATTCAAAATGAACCTTTAAATTGACCAAATATATTACAAAAATCTATAAATACAATAACTTTCTTATCACTAAACTTACACAAAAAAGGAAAATCGGCAAAATGTTCCTTAGAAAATTTCAAAGGTTTCGATATCTTACAAGACATGTTTCTAATAAAGTATAAGGAAGTTGACAAATACATTTATATTAAATTATAAATAAATTATTAAAAACAACTTTAATATTAATCAAATTTAACACAGAGCTTCTTTACACGCACATAGGGATATTATTACAAACATATTTTTCTCAAAAGAAAGGTATTAAATTCACAAATTTACATTTTTATATCAAGCTATCAGAATCATTATATTTTTACTTATGTTTGTTAAATCACAGGTTAAGAATGCACAGATAAGGTTGAAGAGCATCCTCTATGCTTTTCTGAAGATTATTATCAGCAAAACAACCACTTTTACCAACAAGAACACCAAGTTATATCCTAGTAGTTTGACACACCAAAATCCGAGATCGGAAAATTAATATATCTCGTATTTGACTTATATGTGGTTAAATAATGTATTTTCTTATAGGGTAGTTTTATATAGCTTTATTAGATTTAGGAATAGGTTAAGATATCTCAATTAGAGCATGTTGTAATACAACAATATATATGTATTTTTTTTCATTCATTCGTACTACCGTACTCAGGGGGGTGCGGATGTCCTTTACATACTAGTCATTCATGCAACATGCACCCTAAATTTAACTAACTGAAATACGGTCACCTCAGCAGGGGTTCGAGCATGCGGCCGATCAGACCGAATTTCACTGGGACTTCGAATTCCAGCGCGTTTTTGCACTGCCCCATCGAGGTCCCCTAGCTTCTAATCTATATATTGTTGAATATTTTCTCTCAGTAATTAACTGAGCCTTCGTCTATTTCCGTGTGTAAAAACAGGCTAACTATTCTGCCTCCTAAAAAGCAGTACCAGATGTTTTACCATCTCTTTGGAAATTGTTAATACTCTAACGAAGATATTGTTAAACCAGGCTAATAGAGATGCCTTTTAAATATTTTACAAAAAATTATATTCGTGAGTGTGTAGAGCTTGCCTGATAGAAATGGGAGCCTGGTGAGATTCTAAACATTATTGACAAAACGTATTCTTTGTTCCAGATTAACTTCCAGGTAATGAACAGTATATGTACTTTGTAGGAGTTGAGTTTATGCTTTTCAAAATATATGAAACGTTCTGGTGAAATAGTTAAAGGTTTTTTGTGATTTATTGTATACGTGTGTAACAGCGTTCTTGTAAAGCTAATAAAACTTGGAATTCTAAGGTTTCATTCCTTAACCGAAGCTGTGATTAAGTTTTTGAAAATGACTCTGCTCTAATTTTGGCACCAAAAAACTAAACTCATGTTTGGAAATGTGATCATCAGGCTAACGTTACCCTATTTTCAAAATAGTCATACAGGGTGCTTCATTAAAGCTTTTCTTTCTGAATAATAATTTTGTTGGCAGTTTTACAATACATGAACTAATACTGACAGTTTATCAAAATTAAATTCTGAGAAGTGTTGACAGGTATCAGCCCTTCAAATCAATAGTTTCCTATTGAAAACCAATTTCGCACACTACAACTACATTTTAATAATTATTTTATTTCTTCCCTAATTTATGACTGTGTATGAACTGTGTGTGTTCATTTAACCTATTAACAAGCAATCAACAGCATGCTACCATCAAAACCTTAACATATAAAATAAATAGCTACACCCTCTTCCCACAAGACATATTTGAAATGATCTGATAACTAGCCTAAACAATTTAGTTAACAAAAAGTCTAATTAATCAATCAATGGTACATAAAAAATGCTCACTAATATATACCTGTCGGCACCGTCTATAGCCACAACGTATTAAGCGCATTACATTAACAATTCGCCCTTCCGGTTGTGAGGGTAGTTTAATCGACGACAACGACCACTTATGCAGAAAACCTATAATTATAAAAAATGAAAGGGGAGTCCAGCTGCCCTAATGTAGTTGTCTATAAGAAACAAACCTTAAGTGATTCTGTCTGTACTCATAATAATTACAACACAATGCACGCGGATAGGACCACGTGTTTACGAGGATGCGACGAGTACAACTAACTTAAGCGGAAGTACTGCTAAATGGTGCATCTTACGTGGTTTTACAACTATGCTAATGCTCTTTTGTCTTCTAAATACGATTATAATAACAGGGTACGGTTTAATAGCTTGATAAACAAATAGAAACCGAAATCTACAAGTGTTTCCTAAAAAAACAATCCTACGTCCTACGCAATGGAGACCTGTTTAAAATTCCCTAAATATATACTGGTAATCTATAGAAATCCAAATCAAAGAAGTGCTAAGTAGGGATTGTTAAGATAAATATATAAATTGTCCTAATAGAAGACCCATAAATATTCTGTAACTCTATAATTGATTCTTTTTGACTAATTTAATCAAATTATATTGTGTTCAATCAAAAAAGTTATAGTAAGAATACGTTTCTCTGTATATCTATTGTATATTACTAAAGTTTTCTATCCATATTATCCATGGCTTGTATGTACTTGTATCATTGGGTACCAATTAAGCTATAAATAAGGAGATGTTCTGTAGCTCAAATCTGCAAATACTTACAAAAAACACATTAGAGGAGGAGGGACTTGGTATATGATAAGGAAAATTGCATAGGTCTTGGTGTTGTTTAAAATTGTATTTTGTTTCATTAACAATGTTCATCAACAATCAGAATTATAAAAATACACACCTAAAGTAATATGTACTAGGTTCTCTGAGCTGATCTGATGACGAAAACGTAAAGTAATCGGTCCGCGTTTGTTGATTAGTTAGTTTGCAGGCCATTTCTTCTTAAGTCGTTTAAATGCTTGTTATTTCGAGCAATATTTTGACAGATGGGTTTGGGATGTGCTATCAGACGCTCGTGGTGTTTTACTGCACGTTGTTTAATCTCTCCTTTTAGAAATGGTATTTTTAGGTCAACATGTCGTATTTGGTTGTTTATATTCCATAGTACATCAGCTACCAGCCGAAGGACTTTAGACTGGAATCTCCGGGTAATCTTTAAACTGGACATGCTTGAACAATCCAATAATTCCAGTCCTTCCAAATAGGCTTGGTTGCAACTTCATATATAAGGAGTTTATGTTCCATGGAGAGGGGAGATTTTCTTCCAATTAGTCAACTGATCCTTTTTACTTTGAAGTGGACTTCTTTCCTTTTTTTATAGTATCAGTTTCCATGATGATTTATTTGAAATTGCAGATAATCTTTGGAATGTAGTGTTTCGAAATTGTTGAAATTAACAGGCGTTGTCTTGTTAATGTAAAGGATACATGAATATACTTGCTTTCATTCACCTTAATTCTCCACAGGCTTACCCATTCTAGTAGTACATTAATATAATCTTGTAGCTGATCTGAAACGGTAGCTCGATCTTAATTTGTAGTTAGTTAGAAACGCTGTATCGTTTCCGAATGTTCCTACTGCAGCATTTCGAGTTACAGACACGTTTGTTATATTAGCTATCAAATCGCGTCTAACACCGCTACCTTATGGAACGCATGACGTAATGGGGTATTATTTGGAATATGAAATCTCCATGCTTGACTTGTTATAAAATTGTATTTCATTTAGTAAAACTATTATGAATAAAAAGAACTCTAAAACAGTAATATTAACTTTTGTATTCCACCCCGGAGTTGCTTGCTTGCTTGCTTTGAAAGAGCGAGATCTAGGACGCGGTTTTCCAAGCATCTCTAAGTACTTAGGCCATATGACCCATTGTACACCCTAACTAAGAATTTTGCCTACCTGAGGTAATTCCAACTCCAGTAGTGATTTTTTACGTGTCACACATCGCAGTGGCACGGGACCTACGGGTTTACTTCTTATCCGACAGAAGGCGCATTTTCAGATTTTTCCCTTTAGAAAAATCTTGTCGACTCAGCCATGGTTCGAACCCGCGTCCCTCGGATCTAAAGGCAAATGCGCTAACCACTAGACAACCGAGGCCGATCACCCCGGAGTTACTACCACATTAGGTTTCTGAATTATTTAAAATTGGGTCAGCTTCTAAAATTGGGAGTGTGACACCACTAAACTAAGTAAAACTGGTTTGAATAACAAATTACACAATAAACTTATAATAAATATACCTACCTTGCTGTCTCTTCTGCCGCCACGATTTAAATTTGAAGGGAAATTATATATACAAAATAGAATTAGATATTTTTCATTCTTTATAGTTTCAATTTAGCTTTTTCCCACTATCTATGTATGTTTTCGACGACTGTGAACAGTTCGAAAAATGTGATAAAGCTTTACTTGAATGACAGTGACAGTTTTGCAAATCTAGTTTACGCGTTTTAGATCTCGTCAATCGAAATCAAACCAAACTAAACTAAATCTAGTTTAGAGGCAAAATGTGGTTTAAAGCATTAGTAAATACAGTCTACAATGTAAACCACAACATGGTTTAAGACGAGTTTAAATCTACTAATTTAGCATTCAATTTTAAACTATTTTAGTGAAGTTCGTGCAATTGCCATAGCCGAAATTTTGGTATTTATTTTTTTTTGTTTATTGTTTCTTGCTTTACTTAATTGAAATTCATATTAATAGTGTAAAATAATAGTTCGACAGGTTGACATTGTGACTATTACTTTCAGATATTAACTAATACAACGGTTTATCTTTATTGTAATGTTTTGTAATATACGAGGCGATAAAAAACTTGATGATAATATCTTTTTAAATAAAAACACGTCTTGGTTAATTTACAATTTGTAAAGCCACCATCACTAATTCACGGTTTCTGTACGCTATAATCGCTAAATACTTAATCAGAGACACGCGGGTTGCATTTTGTAGGTGATAGCAATTAAGCTTTTTTTATTGCTTCCTATATGTCGATGAGATTGAATTATGGATACTTGCAAATTTAGCAAAATATTATGTATCTAAAAAAACAGCAGTTGCGTTAAAGAAGTTTTGAAAATTAGTGAATATTTTTGCAAACCGTAGCAGCAGCTATGAAGATGAATATGTACAAGAATTTTATGAAAACATAGTGAAGGCTCTTGAAGAAAACAAAACAACTACTAAGTCGGCAGCCAAGAAAACAGCACGGAAAAGTATATAGGAAGACGTAGACTGGGTACTAGAAAAGACAGACGCACAATGACGATCAACTTTCTAGAACAAGAATATCTCTATAACACTAATACAATCTTCGAAAAAAAGATGAAAGAAAGTGGACGAGGGTTAGTCCAGATGGACAAACCAAAAACCGAATCGACTACGTTTTAACGAAATGTATGTACATGTACATGTAATACATGTATTAGTGAGATTCAATACGGGAAGTGATCACGGAATAGTAGTAAGGGGCACAGTGAATATAAACCGAAAGCTAGACAGGAGTATAAAAATGCAGAAAAACGCTCATAATCAACTGAATAAAGAAATGCTAACACAAAACTCAGAAAAGCACCGGTTGAATATAGAAAAATTTTTCATGTTATATCAGGATGAGGTCCACGATATAAATAGACTAAAGGAAGATATAGCAGAGTGAAAAAAGCAGCTGAACGATATGTAAAACCAAAACCAAAATCTAACAAGAATCACAAGGTAAATGACAAAACAAAGAAAATATTGGAAAATAGAAGAAATTTAATCAGTGAGAAAAAGAGAAATAGAGTTGAATATGCAGACGTAAACAAGACAGCGAGGAGAATGACAATAGAAGATATAAGAAAATATGAAACGGAACTAGCCCAAAAAAATACAGGAAGAGCATAAAGGGATGAAAGTCTTTCGAAGACACAACAGTAGCAGAAAGGAAGTAATTGGGTTAATAAACAAAGACTTGTATAAATCAAAAATAGGAAGTTATGTGGAACCAGAAGAAAGACAGAGAAAGATAATAAATGTGAATTCGAAAGAAATACAACCAATACAAAAAAAGGAAATTAGAAGCGCTTTAAAACGGACAAAAAATGAGAACGCTGCAAGGGATGATGGGATTGTAGGAGAAATGCTGAAAGAATGGGAAGAAGTGTTAATAACACAACTAGCGAAGCTATTTAACAGATGCTTAGATGAAGCAAACATCCCTCCAGTTTGGACAAACTCAGAAGTCGTTCTAGCATACAGGGCCACAATGACAACCTCGAAAACTGTCGGCCCATCAGTTTTGTTACGGTTTAAAATCGCCGAACACTATATGTGGGCCTGGACGTCCCCAGGTGTAGCAGCGGCTAGCTGACCAGTGGAGAAGGTCGTGGGTCCTCGAAGAGGGATGTGCGTGGCGCCAGGTAGTCCACGCTACTACTAGGCAGATAACAAAATCCCAACGAGACAGACCACCAAATTCTCGTTGGGTCCAGACTGTTCTCTTAATAAGAATAATACACACAAATAGGCATCGGTAATTATATATCATATATTCAAGATAAACCACCCGAATTCGGTACCAAATTACCCCATACAACACAGCATAAATAACAATGTTCATATAATCTTAAATGATGATATCGGCAAAAGTATTAAAAGTGAACTGGGACATATAAAATATTATAAGCCAAGAACAAAGGCGAATGCTACCAGTATATAGCTTCTAATATCAACAACCATAAACAAAACTGCACAAATTACATATCACAATCTTGGTACGCTACCTGTAGTAGCAGCTTCTCACCATTAACCCGATCCAAAGTAGCTTGAAAAGGAGTCACTTACTCCGACCTTCTGGGTGCTTTCTTCGAGGATGACGGCCACCCTCCACCAGGTCGCTCTCCGCTGCACGCAGAAACGCAGTCGGGCGCGTCAGTTAGAAGAGGGGATCCGCTCCGACAAAGCTGCGCGATCCAACGGAAAATTTTGGGCCCGGAACGGCCGACAGATGTAAACTGACGTCAGTGATACCATTCACTTCAGAATTTGGAAAATGGATAACAAGATAGTAGCGGTAGCTCTGACTTCGAACCTTTCGACGTACGCGGCTACTGTAGCAATGTAATCCCCAATGTAAAGCCCCCACAACGGAGAATATGACGCCTCAGGGCTTCGAGATTACACAATCTAACTCACAAAAAACTCGACTCCACGAGCCACGAGTTTCTTAACACTAGTAGCCCCAAAACGGCACTCACAGATTCCGCATTCGTTATATCCGGCTAGAATGCCGTGATTCTAAATCACCACGAATGTGAAATTTGAGGACACGTGAACGGAAAATTTAATTTAACAGTTACGAGCGGCGTACGACACTCTTTCGAAGCAGCTCGACCAAGACTCTCCTACTCAAAATGATTTTCACCCCCCTTATTTCAATGATGCGCGAAATAGCGTAACAACTCCCCCCTTACCAAACGAAAATTTCCCGAAATTTTCTCATAGAAAAAAAACGTAAGCCTACATAATCTACTGACCTATGGCGAATACTCCTAAAACTACGACTACTAACCCTATATCTCTAATCATGCAGATATATTCCTAATTTATTACATTTTACCTAATCATCCGACGGATTTGGCTTTAAATCCTTGACATGCCAGGTTCCTAAAATACGATTTGATTGGAAGTCTTTCAGTTCGTAAGTCCACGGTGAAACACGTTTGTGCACTAGAAACGGACCTAAAAATTTCGGCGCCAATTTAGCTGTAAAATACTGGGCCGCGTTTGACACTACATAATTTTTCCGCCACACCTTCTGTCCCGGAAAATATTGAACATCTCGGCGACGACGTAGGTTATATACTTTTCGACTACGCTCATACGCTCTATCTAACCTAGCCCGTTCATCCTTATAAACCTGAGTAAAGCCGTTAACACGAGATTCCAGGTTAAGATTATCACGCACAACGGGAAGATCGTTAAAGTCATCCGTCATTCCTGATTTCGGATTTCCATCAAGCTTTATTTCCCGTCCAAAATTAATAAAGTACGGAGTAAGGCCAGTGGCTTCATGCCGAGATGTGCGAATTGCACAGGCTACTTTTTGTAAATTTACATCCCAATTCCTATGATTATCCTGCACATAGGAGGACAGCATTGTTTTCAGCACCCGATGTATGCGTTCATTGGCGTTTGCTTGCGGATGGTAGTTTGCCGTAAACGATATTTTAACGTTATAAGTTTGTACAAATTTCTTAAATTCACGACTTCGAAACTGGACTCCATTGTCACAAACTAAATAACTAGGAACCCCAAATAATAAAAATACGTTTTCTTCAAGCATCCTAACTATATTGCTAGCATTGGCAGTTCGTAGTGGGAAAAACAGAGCAAATTTACTGAAATAATCTGCTACGGAAAGAATATAATGATATCCTCTAGAGGATTTTGGTAAAGGACCCACAATATCAATAGATACTAGCTCCCATGGTTTCGAAATAGTTGGGCGGCCTGCCATGAGACCAGCTGGAGGTTTTTGTTCTGGCTTTTGGGCCAAACAAATCCTACACCGTTTGATATAATCGGAAATGTCTTTTTTCATTTTAGCCCAATAATATGATCGTGCGATTCGATCATGAGTTTTATAAATTCCTGTATGCCCAGAAGTGGGTGAATCGTGATTTTCCTTTATTATACGAGCTCGATGATTTTTAGGTACTACCAGCTTCCAAGAGTTTTCCTCTTCAGTCAGTTGAGGGTAGGGACTTTTCACCAATTTATATAAATTATCACCACTTACTCTGAATTGAGGATACGACAAAGGCCGTTGTTGCACTCTCTGCCTTAATTTAAGAAACCAATTATCTTTAATGTCGGCAAATTTTGGTAATTCTACAGCAGCACAATCAAGAATCGGCACAGAACGTGACAAGGCATCAGGTACCACATGATCTTTTCCCTTTCGGTGAATAATATCGAAGTCGTACTGTTGCATCCGTACACTCCAACGAACTAACCTACCGGTTGGGTTTTTAAGATTGTTTAACCATAATAACGAGTGATGATCCGTGATGACAGTAAAACGCGTACCTTCAACATACGGACGAAATTTTTCTATCGCGAAAAGTACTGCCAAGCACTCTTTTTCCGTAGTACTGTATGAGAGCTCCGCTTTTAGTAAAGATCTACTTATGTAGCTGATTACGTGTTCCCCATCCGGATGTTTTTGGGTTAAAACCGCCCCTAAACCGAAATCTGAAGCATCTGCTTGTATACAAAAAGGAAGCTCAAAGTCTGGACAGGTTAATACTGGCGCGCCTACTAAATGTTCTTTTAAAAGGCTGAACGCATATTCACATTGCTCCGACCATTGAAATTTGTGATTCTTCCGTAACAGCTGAGTAATAGGCGACACTATTGTCGAGAAGTTGGGAATAAAACGGCGATACCACGACGCCATACCCAAAATGCGTCGGACGTCTGCAACGGTTTTAGGTATAGGTAAGTTCAAAATTGCATTGACTTTTTCCGGGTCTACCCTTAACCCATTACGATCAACTACATATCCCAGATAATGCAACTCTGGTCTACAAAAATGGCATTTTTCGCCCCACGTTGGGCGCCAATTTTATATGTTACGGTTTAAAATCGCCAAACACTATATGTGGGCCTGGACGTCCCCAGGTGTAGCAGCGGCTAGCTGACCAGTGGAGAAGGTCGTGGGTCCTCGAAGAGGGATGTGCGTGGCGCCAGGTAGTCCACGCTGCTACTAGGCAGATAACAAAATCCCAACGAGACAGACCACCAAATTCTCGTTGGGTCCAGACTGTTCTCTTAATAAGAATAATACACACAAATAGGCATCGGTAATTATATATCATATATTCAAGATAAACCACCCGAATTCGGTACCAAATTACCCCATACAACACAGCATAAATAGCAATGTTCATACAATCTTAAATGATGATATCGGCAAAAGTATTAAAAGTGAACTGGGACATATAAAATATTATAAGCCAAGAACAAAGGCGAATGCTACCAGTATATAGCTTCTAATATCAACAACCATAAACAAAACTGCACAAATTACATATCACAATCTTGGTACGCTACCTGTAGTAGCAGCTTCTCACCATTAACCCGATCCAAAGTAGCTTGAAAAGGAGTCACTTACTCCGACCTTCTGGGTGCTTCCTTCGAGGATGACGGCCACCCTCCACCAGGTCGCTCTCCGCTGCACGCAGAAACGCAGTCGGGCGCGTCAGTTAGAAGAGGGGATCCGCTCCGACAAAGCTGCGCGATCCAACGGAAAATTTTGGGCCCGGAACGGCCGACAGATGTAAACTGACGTCAGTGATACCATTCACTTCAGAATTTGGAAAATGGATAACAAGATAGTAGCGGTAGCTCTGACTTCGAACCTTTCGACGTACGCGGCTACTGTAGCAACGTAATCCCCAATGTAAAGCCTCCACAACGGAGAATATGACGCCTCAGGGCTTCGAGATTACACAATCTAACTCACAAAAAACTGGACTCCACGAGCCACGAGTTTCTTAACACTAGTAGCCCCAAAACGGCACTCACAGATTCCGCATTCGTTACATCCGGCTAGAATGCCGCGATTCTAAATCACCACGAATGTGAAATTTGAGGACACGTGAACGGAAAATTTAATTTAACAGTTACGAGCGGCGTACGACACTCTTTCGAAGCAGCTCGACCAAGACTCCCCTACTCAAAATGATTTTTACCCCCCTTATTTCAATGATGCGCGAAATAGCGTAACAGTTTGCTTTCCCAGGTCAAAAAACTATTTTCTAGAATTACTTTAAACCGCCTAACCATACAGTTCGACTTCTACCAACCGAAAGAACAAGCGCGCCTCAGGAAACAATTCAGTACGGTGGAACACTCGCAAACGATGAGAACTCTAGTAAAAAGGTAACTTAATACAACATACCAGTCTGGGTTGCTTTCATAGACTATAAGAAAGTCTTTGGTACGGTAGAAGTGTGGACGGTGCTGCAGGCAATTAAAACCGCCAGAATAGATTATAGATACGCAAGCAAAATCGAAGTATTATATAAAAATGCAACACTACAGGTACAGCTCCATGGAAACACCGACAAAATTAAAATACAAAGAGAAGTGAGGTAAAGCGGTAATATGTCTTCCAAATTATTTACATTTCTATTAGAAGATGCCTTTAAACGTATAGACTGGAGAGGCAGGGGGTTAAACATTGCAGGCGAACTTTTACACCACCTAAGATTATCCGATGATATTGTGCTCATAGCGAAAACAAAAGAAGAACTGAGAAGTTTGCTGATAGATGTACAAACAATATTAACAAGAGTCGAGCTAGAAATAAACAATAACAAGGCAAAATATATGACTAATGCAGAAAAACTCGAGGAAGACGCTGAAGTTGAGGAAATAATGATAGAAAATGACCAAATAGAAAGAGTGTCAAAGTATGTGTATGTGGGAAAACAATAACAATTGGGAAAGATAATCAGAAACTAGAAATAGACAGAAGGATAAGACTAGGTTGGGCAGCGTACGGGAAATTAAAAGACATGATGAATATGCAAATGCCCATCTGCCTCAAGTCGGTACTATATAATCAATGTATACTGCCTGCTGTAACGTATGGAGCAGAGACCTGGATCCTTACAAATGAATTACGAAACAAACTAAAAGTCCACCAGAGAGCAATAGACAGAATAATAACAGAAATCGCACTGAGAGACCATGAGACTGAAAACAAAAGTAGAAGACGTCATTAGAAGGGTAGCGTCACTGAAGTGGGACTGGACAGGACATGTGGCTAGAGGAGTAAACAAATAGAGTGGAAAGATAATTCGATGAAGACCATAGGGAGATAATCGAAAAGTAGGAAGACCCCAGATAAGATGGAGTGAAGATATAAAGAAAACGGTAGGACTAAACTGTTACGATGTCGCACAAAACCGAGAAAGTTGGAAAAACATGAGAGAGGCCTATAGCCTGCGAATAGAAAATGGCTAAAATAAAGAAAAGAAAGAAAGTAGTTGCTTACAGCCTTCCAAATTGCGCAATCTATATACAGATAAAGATAAATCATAACGTAGCCAATACGGAGAGAACTTTTTCGAAATTATATTTTTAAATAGTCTTATATCTGTATCGTACAATTAACCTACGTAACATGCGATGCAATTTCAGGGGATTTTGCTAAAGTTGTCAATTTTTTTAAAGTAAACCTAATTTGTGTATCACGGAGGTAAAGGAGCAAACCAAATTGCGATGCATTACTTTGGTAGCTAAACAGCTCCATGTCTACATTTGAACCATTAATTTTCACAGGTCTTCCAGAGCTCCATTGTACTGTCATTTGTATATAGAATTCCTGTTACGAAATTTCATTTTGTAATCAATGTTTGCCCTTTGGTGTATTGATTCCATAACTAATATTTCATAACCCTCTGTGATGCCTCTAAGGCTCTCCGGCGTAAATTAGCCATTAGAATTTGTGTGTGACGCTCCATGGGGATTATGTTGACAAACACTACATGTGATTTTCCAAAAGTAATTAATTTCGGAAATACACCACGATTACAAAAATTTTTCGCCAAACTGCTTGAGGAAACCGCTGTGAAGTGAAATTCTGAGAATTAGTTTCCTATGTACACATGATAGTCACGGAAAACTTCTAAAAGCGCTTTCGCATAATACAGCAATTGCTTTCCGTGGTTACCGATCAATGTTTAATTTTATGCAATATGCCATATTCATTAAGTAATAATTGCAGTAGTTTGGCCCAAGGTATGAAAATATGCAGAGTGGAATGGAACACCTTATAAGTCTGAATTACTCAAACTAACCAACTGCAAACTTTATATTTGACATTCAGTTGAAAATCGGGACTAACTCTAGAATATAATCGACATACAACTAAATTAAAATCACACGTACGAAATACAATAAACCTTTATTAATCTCTTACATGTGAAACGTGTTTCATAATACTATAATGTTGTTAGTTAGAACACACTGTTATTATATCACTTACCTTTACTTTATATCCTTGTTTGTATAATACGCCAATTTGTGGACAAATTTACCCCTTTATTATTTTAATATTACGCCAACATGTGCCGCGCAGTACTTTATCATTACGTGTAAATCGGCGCTTAGATGAAGCATATAAATAAGCCATTATTTTAAAGGCATCCAATTTGTCGGAGTATTATTATGTTGTTAACTGATGTGATATACCTATTTAACTCTGAAACGTGAGCTACATTGATTTGATTCTCGTTAGACAAAGTGTCGCTGAGAAATTCTCATTCATGAAAAATAGCTTATACGTTGCAGTAAAGTGATTCATTTACATTATCGTATTCGTGACAAGAAAAAATGCACGTAATGCACACCCTGTTATAATTCCCAAATCAGTCTCTATTTATATAAAGTTTATTTTATGACTAAGTCATCTGTTAAATGATGTCACAGTAATCATCTAAAGTGTTTATAATCGCAAATAACTCCTGAAGTTTGCTTTATTATTATTATGGCGGCTTTACTTTTCACTAGTAGGCATCTACGAGGTGTGTTCAATTGAAACCCACCTTTATAAAAAATTTATTCAGCAATTTAAGTACAAGTAATTATCGTCACAGTTAAGGCACCTATCCCATTGGTTTACTAACCGACGTACACCCTGCTCATAGAATTCTTGTGGCTGCTGATTGAAAAAGTCTTCCACAGCTATCTGTACTTCTGCGTCAGACTCCAAATGCCAACCGTTTAACGCCTTTTTCAGCGGTCCAAAAATATGGAAAACGCAAGACAATAGATTCGGGCTATAGGGTGGATGCTCTAAAACCCTCCATTTATTTCGTTGAAGATTTCGTTTCACCACATTAGCAACATGAGGCCTAGCATTGTCGTACAGCAAAATGACCCCAAGTCTAAGTTTTCCTGGACGTTTCCATCTTATTGCTTGATGAAGCTTGTTCAAAGTTTCATTGTAAAGATTTGCATTGACATTTACTCCAGGTTTCTTAAACTCTATCAACAAGGGTCCTTCATGGTCGAATAAAAATGTTGATCTTCCCAGCAGAAGGTTGTGCTTTAAACTTCTTCGGTGGTAGTGAACTTGAATGTTTCCACTGCATCGACGATAACTTACTGGATGATTCGTAGTAATGGCACCAAGTTTCGTCACCAGCAACTATTGACAGAAGAAAGTCATCACCATTTTGCCTCTAGTCTGTGAGGTGTTGCAGAGAGAATCCCATTCGCAAGCATTTTTATTCATTAGACAAGAGACGAGGAATCGATTGCGAACAAACTTTAGAGTAACCCATATTACGAACAATACTATGGACAGATCCTACACACATTGTCTTCTGTTAATGCAGTAAACCGTGTATCTAGTCGCGGCTCATCCATAGTCCCTATTATTAAATTTTCGGCACCATTCTTTCACAGTTGGGTACGCAATACATGCATTACCATACACGGCTTGCATACGCGTATGAATCTGCAATGGCCGCATACTCTCAGAGCATAAAAAGTGCAGGACCGCACGCTGCTCAAACTGGGACGGATCTTCAATAACGAACGTCATTTAAAAATCGAAGTTTTAAAAGTCGGAATCATATTCAAACGCCAGAAACTTATTCATGTGTTGCTTACATTACTAACATTAACAAACATCATTTGAATTATTGCATTTGTTTTCAAGACTAAGTTGATCAAAGATGGGTTCAGTTGAACAAGCTTCGTATATGGTTTTGACTTAGGTATAGGAAGGTTCTGATGTGAGCTACGGTTGGCAAAAAATCACCATTATAAAATTTTGGTCAGGGAGTGGTCAAAAATGAGTTTAACTGCTTAAAACTGGTGGTCAGCATTAAACTGGCTTTTATTTCAAATTTCATGAAACAAAAAATATTCCTAAATAGGTTACACCGGTTATGGTAAAAATTTGTCAGAAGAGCCTGTTAACATAACTTCTCATTCCGTGTTATTTTTTTTTTCGTCAGACAGTTTCCGTTCCTTATCTGAGTAAAATCTTCGTCCTCTTAAATGTTTTTTTAGTTTTCTAAACATATATAAATCAAATGGTTCCATAATTGGGCTGTAAAGTGGGTGATCAATCTCCTGAAACCCACATTCCTCTAAAACAGGCACGACGTTTACGGTCTTGTAGATTCGTGCATTGCCAAAAGCAAGGTAATTTTCTGGCGCAAATTTGTAATTTTTTCACAAATGGAGGTTCTTAGATTCTTAGGGTACTGGCATGAGTTTTTCCAGTAAGTGTAGTCCCTCTTGGCATATATTCGGTCAACAATATTCCCTCCTTGTGCCAGAAAATTCTGCTACCCAGGAGGAGGTTGGGTACAGGATTTCTTGGGAGGTGTAGAACCCTTATTGACTCATTGCATGGATTCTTGTTTTGTTTTAAGATCCCAATAATAAACCCTAGTTTCGTCACCAGTCACTATTCGTGATAGCAACTCTAAATCCTTCTCTAAACTGGACAAATTTAAGTCGCAAATTTTTTGGCGGTGCAATTTTTTGTTCCGGAGTCAGGAACCTTGGAATGGTAATGACGTTTCCCTCAGAAATTCATAATTCTGAAGATATAGTTCAGACATTCAAACGTCGATCCTCCAGCACCATAGTTTTAACTTTCTGGCACATTTCTTCAGTAGTCGCATCTGAAGGCCCGTCCGATTTTTAGTCATCTTCTACGGATTCCTGTCCACAACGAAATGTTTTGCACCAAAATTTAAGCTTGCAATAAGACTTTTCTACAGACCGCCGTCATTCGATTATAGATAGTTATTGGCCCGTTCCCTTATTTTGTCAATAATTTTATTACACTTTGGTGTTCAGGTTTTACAGTATTCATTTTTAATGCGACTGAACACAATATTTTTGAAACGTGTGTGCAGATCTGTCCAAATTACATATACAGCTGTCAAAAGCTTGTCAAAATATAACAATAACATAGGCTCCTCAGCCATTGTTTTCATGGCTAGGTAGATAAGTATTTGAGTTCCCTTCATACTTTTTCCCACATAGCCCCTCTGAGCCTACGTGATAGATAATACTTCATATTGAACGTTGGTCTTGAACCACAAAACTATGTTTCTTTACTAAATGCCAAGACAATTACTGTTAGGAATTTTATATTTAAGGAGTCGTGTACCTACCTGGCAATTCAATATTAAATGTAACTTTTTACATTGCCAAATCATGATATTACTTTCCCTGTCCCTAGTAGGCCTGTAAATAAATTTTAGCAAGACAAAAATTATGACGAACTTAGTACTAAGTAAAAAAATCAGCATAGGAGACGAAATAGTTGAAGAACCAGTAAGCTACGTGTATCTAGGCTACGAAATACGAATTTCAAAGAGACAATCAAACTTGTGAGGTTAACAGAAGAATTGGACTGGGCTGGGCAGCCTTCGGCAGATTAAATCACATAATTAAGAGTTCAATCCCAATTTCTTTAAAACGAAAAGTATGGGATCAGTATGTTCTACCTGTATTGACCTATGGCGCAGAAACGTACACATTAACCAAAAAATCAATAAAGAAAATGAAAACAACGTAAAGAGCGATGGAGCGAGCGGTTTTGGGAATAACATTAAAAGATAAAATAAGGAATGAAGACATAAGGAGACAAACAAGGGTATGCGACATTACGGAAAAAATAACAAAGTTGAAATGGACCTGGGCTGGACACGTGGCCAGAAGAAATGACGAACGATGGACCACACAGATCCTGCAGTGGAGGCCGAGAGACTCTACCAGAAGTAGAGGAAGACCACCAACCCGTTGGACGGACGACGTACGGAGAATAGCAGGGAACTGGATACAAAAGGCCCAGAAAAGAAATGAATGGAGACGCCTAGGGGAGGCCTGTATCCAACAGTGCATGTTAGAGGCTGCTTGATGATGATGATGATGTCCCTTCCAGGCCTTAGAGCGGTCTACCTGGACGCTAAAAGCGAACTGCAGTCAATTTAAAAGACAATGCATGTAATATACCACACAATAAATTTCTTGCAAAGTCTTGCTATTGTTGTGATAGTAAGAAAATTAGACACATCTTGATATTTGACTTGTGTACATTATATTCTTACAGGATAGTAGCTTGTAATTAGACAAAACAATTTCATTAAATTAGGCTCATATAGTTCATAACCGTACCTTGATTCTACCGCATTTTTTGTTAACATTTATTTAATTTTTTTTAACTAGCCGTCAAATAGCCGAATAAATATTAATAGAGTAGAAATGCAAGGTGTTTAATCCTTCTGTTTCGCATGTCTAAATTTAGTTATATGATGCATGGATGGGCCGTTTTTGGCTTTTGGCATCTTCAACCCTGGGTCGTTTTTCTTCCTGTGAAGTCGATGTCGTTCTGGTGGGTTGTGGTGAGTGGTTGGTTGACGGGTGCTGGTTTCTGCGTTCTTCGTTCCTGGTGTGCAGGGTTCAGTGTTGCGAGTGATTTAAAATTTGAAAAATTGATTTAATGTAGGGTCTGTCACCTCATTGTTAATGGAGGATCTTCCACTAAAGCATTGTAATTGTCTGAAAAATCTGTACAAAGTAAGAAAAAGAGAGCACTCGGAGGTTGTTTGAATTTCCTGCGGTGTGTTCTAGAGAAGCGGTAACAATGGTAAGGCTGCCGGATTGACACTACTTCGTGGACAATCAATATATCTTGGAAACTTCATTAGCAACGAGTGGGAAAGCACACAGTATATCAAAACACTCACGAAATGATTACAAATGAACTTCGAATCGGGAAAAAATATGGAAGGATAAATGTATCATCCTCAACATAAAGAAATTAACTATGAAAATTCTAGTCGTTCCTGTTATACTGTACAGTACAGACTCTTTGGCAGTGAAAGAAATAGAGCAAAGAATAGTCCACTCTTTTAAAATGGGGTATTGAAGAAGAGTTTTCTTTAAACCATCGACTGTGAGGTGTACAAACGAATCCGTCCTCAATGAAAATAGAGAACCCCAACAATTACCGTAAACTATAAACTACTGCATATTAAAATACTATGGACATATAACACGCAAGAACTACGAAATCTTAGGAAGGCTAATAGTATAGGGACAATTGGAAAGATTCAGAGCCAAAGGAGCGATCCCCAAAGCGCTGGGCACGTCAAGTAAAAGCAATGACTGAAAGCTCCTTACAGCCAGCCACAAGAGGAAGTAATCAGATAGCGGGAGGTAGACACACGCATCATAGTCAAAGCAACAACAATGACTGCGCGAAGAGAAGTATAGGTTACGATTCTACTATAAAAAAGGAAACGAAGAAATAGAGAGATTTAAAAAACCGCAAATTTAAAGGTCGTATATTAATATAGTTACGGTGGCAATAGGTAACGCAGCGTTTCCTTATTTTGGGTTGTTGTAGTAGCCTTTCAGCCTACTTAAGTATATGATTATATTTCTATAAAAATCTATAATTAGTAAATCTTTGCCTCCCGCCTATTGTTTCTCCTATAATAAACTAGGCTGATATAAAAATTGGTCCTGTGACAAATAACAAAATGTATTTTCCTATAAGTTTATAATTACATTATTTGTTATTTAAACGTTTGAAACGTGTTTTAAAGGTTTAGTCGTCGAATGATTTTGTTATGAGTTGTATTAGTGTTGCTGATATGCATTTAATAACGGTTAAGAAGACCATCTGATATAAAATTACTTACATTTCGATATATTTATGTCTGATCTTGATATTGTGTAAAACGCGTATGTATTGTAATTTGCAGACATTGTAACAACTTATTTTAATCCTGATGGTTTTAACATTTTAAAATCACTAGTCAAAACACTGAAGATGAAACTGAACTGGTGTGTGGATGTTATGTCTGTGTCTATGTAATGTTAATGGTTACCATAATCATATCGCATAGAATAGCTTGGTTTTATATTTTATTTTCTGCTCATTAGCAGTTAGCATCCTTATCAATGCATGAAGAAAGGGGTATAGAAAACTCGGAAATAAAGCAAAATACTCAAAAATGTAGAAAGATAAGCATTAGAACCGTACAAAAATCATAAAATACGAAGGTTAGCATAGTCAATTACTTACAATAACTTAAAAAATTTCAAATTACATTTTTGTCTCTACATTCAACAACAAAACGTTGGATACTTTGTTAAGAGGGCTGTTCTCTTTCCGCTGAGCCTATCTAGCAAGCTGTGACATTTTAAAACAAATTTTGCTTGACATTTTAACGTAGTTTACAAGTTTAATTATAGTGAAAATTGTCAAATATACTTGAAGGTTTTTTAAATACATAATTTTAAAGCAATCCCTTCCCCAAGAAATCATGGAATTTGAATCAAAAGCATTATCCAGCTGTGATGTTTTACAATTTCATGCGTCGCTTAAGCCGTAAAGAATGTTTTGAGGAAATCGATCGAGTGTTTGGTGACAAGTCGGATTCCTTAGCTACCGTACAGCGGTGGTACAATAAATTTCAACGTGGTTGACTTTCCCTAAATGACAACTTAAGCCAAAAATAGTAGTTACCGAAAGGAATATTGGTCTTGTACGAAAGACGATTGAAGAGGACGGGCAAGTTACTGCCAGGAGTATTTAAGAAACTTAAAAAATTGGTGTGAAAGCAACTGGCACCATTTTACACAAACATTTGATAGTACGTAAGCTTTGTGCCCCTTGGATTCCCCACAATTGGCTTTCAATTAAAAAAAAACCGTGTGGCATGGTGCAGCTCTACACTGGATCGCTTTGACAATAGATCGTCTCATTTGGTGTACAACATCATTACAGGTGATGAAACGTGGGTATACTGCTATGATCCCGAAAGATAGCAACAGTCAGCAGTTTGAATCTTTGAGAAGGAATCGACTCCAACAAAAGTTGTTCGTGAAAAAAGTCGAAACATAAAGATGGCTGCCACATTTTTTGGAATTACTGGACACGTTTCCGCTGTAGCACTGGAGGGTGGTCGTACTGTTAGTGCTGAATGGCACACTACAGTTTGTTTGCCTCAAGTTCTCCAAAATGTTTACGAAAAACTTTCAAGATGACGGATCATCTTGCATCAAAGGAACGCTCGGGAGCATACTGCTGCTCGAACGACTGAGTATTTGTATGCCCAAAACTTTGAAATAATGGGTAATTCGCCGTATAGCCCACACCTAGCACCTAATGATTTCTTTTTATTTCCGCATGTAAATAATAAGTTACGGGGTTTACGTTTTACAACGGCCAAAGTAGCGGTTGACGCATTTAAATATGAAATAAATAACCTAACGCGGGAAGATTGGAGAAAATGTTTTGAAAATTGGTTTTCACGGATGCAAAAATACATTGATGGTGGACGGGAATACTTTTGAAAAATTATAAATAAATGCGTTTCATCAATAATTTGTGTATCTTCTTTACTAGATTCGGCAGAAAGAGAACAGCCGTCGTATATCAAGTTGTGTTTCATTTTATTGCATTTACAGTATTTTTATTTAGTAGGAAATTTGTAATCTACGTAATTAAAGTATATAAATAAAACGATGTACAATGTAATACATTTATTGAATTTACTGATTTTACTATGCATCGAGGCAGCTGGAAATCGATTAGCAAGCATCTACCTCTAATATTCACTATAGACTACGGAAACTTCATTCAGGTAATGCATCTTCTAACTTAACATCGTCACCCACAGAACTACGTAAATGGAGAGGAAACCAGAGGGTAATGCAAACCTGGACAAAACCTGCAGAAACACCAATAAAACCGGATTCCTCAGTCTGGAGAAGGAACAAAAGGACTAACAGAACGCCAGACGAGCTAGAACTGAATAAGGACCCGAGCAACAGAAGGTCTGGAGCGGGAAGTCGTCGAATGTTAGATTGAAGACTCTAATTACTTGCAAAGAATTGCTACGAATTAGGGTATATAAAACTTTAGAATCTAGTAGTTGTAAAACAGTCCGCCCGTATTCCTGAGAGGAAACTATATGACAAAACAAACTTGCATCTTTTGAATCCGAAAGTTTCGAGCCTCTCCAAAAAGAAGTTTTGGGATATATCGTTTCAGCAACCCTAAGCAAAAACGTTCAAAATAGTTTAAATGTGGTTTACAACAATGAATAATGAAATTAAAGCTAAGATGTGAATATTACTTTTATATTAGCACATCAGAAATTCAACTCGCAGCTGCAAAGAGTTAAACTAGTGTTTATATTATATTTCTAGCAAAATAAAAGGTATTTTAAAAATACTAATTGAAGCAGTTTTAGCTAAGAATAGTCAACAATAGATATATTTAAATATAATGCCGCTTCCGGTCGGATGTTCAGGGTGGGTTGAATTGAATTTTAAGACGAACATTAGAATATAATAAATAAAAACATGAGACGCTCTTGGTGACGATATTAAAACAAAATTAATTTAATTTGACTATTAATACTTATCAGGAATACCGTGTCTAGTCTCCCGTCTAGAGGCTTTCCAACACATAGCTAAGTATGTCCGGAACCCTTCCCGTATTAATGTTTCCTTATTGATTCTATCTCTTTTAAGTTCTGTACAAGATAAATCAGAAATCCCGTATTGGCAAATTTGAGTATAGTCGAAATCCCGTATAGTGAACCCCTATTTAATGATTTTTTGTACATGATACTGTTCTTGCGAGGATCTTGACCTTCAAACACAATTACATGTAAAAATACCTCTCAGTTATGATCTAAAGCTTCCATATTTGCTGTTTTTTACAAACGATCACTAGGTGGCGCTATTAAGATGTGTCATTACTATTTTCGTAAAATTTGACATTTCTTATTGTGAAAACAGTGGCAACTTAGCAATTGACCGAGTAGTTTGTTTTCGGGGAGCGCTTAAAAAAGCAATTTTGTAAAATAATGGAAATTTCAGTGAAAGTTTTAGTTGGATGATTTTTTACGATTTTAGTAATGGCCTAACTCAACAACAATGCATATAATCGCGTCGTTCAACTTTTGGTAATGAAACACCATGAGAAAAGACAGTTTACAATTGGTTTGCAGAATTTCATCGTGGTCGTGCGTTTGTCATTGATGAATTTCGTAAAGGTCGACCAAAATCGGCTGTTATTTCAAAAAACATCAATGCTGTGCGCAAAAGAAAAGTTCGGCATGTGACTTATAGTAACATAGAGGCATCCTTAGGCATATCTAAGACTGCAGTACATTCGATTTTGCATAAACATTTAGCTGTGAAAAAGATCCGTTCGATTGATTCCGCATAACTTGACCGAAGCTCAAAAAAAGGCTCGCGTTAATTGATGTAAGGAAATGCTAAAAAAATTCGACCGAGGAACTGCAAAATATATTCCTATAAACCGGAAACTAAGCAACAATCCACTGTTTGGGTGTTCTAAGATGAACCGAATTCCACAAAAGTTGTTCGTTCACGAAGCACTTTCACGAAAATTATCGTTTGTTTCTTCGGTTGTACTGGACATGTCGCAACCACTCCTTTAGGAGATCGAAGAACGGTTAACCCTCAATGGTATACAGCAATTTGTTTGCCAGAAGACATCGACGAAATCAGGAAAAACAGCCGAAAACGTCGCATCATTTTTCATCATAATAATGCCAACTCTCACACAGCACGTTAAACAATTGATTATTTGAAGGAGAAAAATATGGACTTAATGTCTCTTTGTCCGCATTCACCTCATTTATCGCATAGCGACTTCTTTGTGTTCCCGAGTTCCAAACAAAAAATGCGCGGATAGCGATTTTCATCACCTCAAGAAGCTGTTGAAACCTTCAAAAGCCATGTATTTGAGATATCAACTTCATAGTGGAAAAGCAGTTTCGAGAATTGGTTTGAACGCATGCAAAAGTGTATAAATCTTAAAGGCGAATATTTTGAATAGCAATAAAACGTTAATCAAAAAATTTTTTTCTTTCCCAGTTTTTGTAAAAACTTAAAAGGCTGCCCCCGTACTGAGGTTAACAGATAAATTTTTGGGCTGATTAGAAGCACTATTATTCTAATTTGTGTTTTTTTTTTAAGAAACCTTTATATTCTGTGGCAAGTATAAAGATAAATTTGTAAGCGGATTATAAAATGTTCACAAATTTCATAGAAGTTGTTATTGCCTTTGTACAGTTAATGATTAAGATTATAATTGTACATTTAGGATAATCTTTCCTTTTCATATCCTTTCATGTGTAGTTAATCTACCATTGTACATGTATTTGTTAGTTGCTATCTTGGTGTTCAATTAAGCAGTTTTTAAAAATGGCAAAACGTGTTGGTAGGTGTCGATAAGGGTGTCAAAAAGAAGGATGTAAGTAACCGCAAAATTTGGAAATGGCATCATCAGTGTGTCGGTAATGGCAACAAAGCCGCGATATGGTATTTAAACAGAACGACTAACTTGAGTCTAGCCGAAAACGAATTAGGTTGTGTGTAATTCAGTTTTATAATCAAAATATCGGGTAAAATGTTCCCGACTATCAAATATATGCGATTAATTTGGTATCTAAACATAATTTCTATATAATGATGTTGCTGTATAGAGACCTTTTTTTCGCTGTTTTCCTCTCTTCGAGTGCTTTATCTCTTATGAGACGTATAGATTGTCAAATGAGAAGTTTCACTTGAGTGCAGTTGCGCAGTGGCATATTTCTGTTATCTGCAGCGGAGCTCATTTACTTACTAAACGTTGACCACTACGGATAAGGTACACTCTGAGAAAAAGTACGCGTTACTTGTGTTAGCAAATAGGTGCGAGCCCGTTCGTTTACTAATGTGAATGTACTTCTCTGAAATGGACAACTCCTTTGCTCCGAATGTTGTCTTGCTTCCTGTTCTGCACATCTCAAGTGAAACTTCTCATTTTGACAATCTGTAGCAATCTTCTCTCCTGTGCCAGTGTTTCGCGTTACTTTCCAATGTCATTATATGGGAGTTCGCCTGCATTTAGAAATACTAACAAAAAGTTAACAATATTTGAACTAATTTTCGCAGATCATAGATAACCAGTGTGTAGATTTATGTCTGCATTGCTCCTCATACGTGTGCCTCTATGTATATTTTCAATATTATATAAATATACATACTGTAGTGAGTGTACAAAACTGCGAATAGGATCAAATCTATTCTCTCGCAAAACCAATACTAAATTATATTGTGAAGCTACACGTATAATGCATTGTGGTTTCCAAGACGTTAAGTTTTTATCAGACTACAAGAAAGCCAATAATCGCAAATAAGAAAACATGTTTCCACACTTATTATTAGCTAATGTATATGCATGAAGACATGTATGTAAAAGCTTTTCTTGAAGTCAAGACCTTCAATGTTTAATTCGAAAATTGACTTTGGAGCCTTTGTTTGAAGCCAGTTAATATTGCTAAGGCTAAATAATAATATGAGAGTAAATAATAGTATATTATACACCAAGGTAGAAAAGTCTACTATTATAGCCCGAGGGCTAAGTTAAGATTCCGAGGCGCGTAGCGCCGAGGGATGTAAGGCCCGAGGGCTATAATACTTTTCTACCGAGGTGTATATACTTTTTTTTTCACTACTAGTAACATAAACTCTTATAATTGTCAATTTAATGACCATTTTAACTTAAACCTGTATTTATTTCAAATTATAAAACAAATGGCAGTTTTTTGTTTTGTTGGTATGACAGTTGTTTGAAAATGGTTAATAAAGTTTGACATTAAAGTTATTTATCGATACAAAGATTGAATCTATGCGTTATTTACCT
>JABXWE010046396.1:0-10614 GCA_014611495.1 Limonius californicus
AAATAAAAAATTGAACTTTAAGGCCCTATAACTTCTTAAGGAAGGACTTTCTGCCTAAGGTATATTAGGTTTAATCGGTTTATTTTTACCTAAAGAATCTATGATTAAACGCTGGCCCATTCTTTCTGAGACACCCTGTATAATATGCTATTTCAATCTCAAAAAATTATTCAAGTATACAATTGATGTCATTGTCCATACCCTTTTTACTAAGTTCTATTCGCAATATTTTATGTTTACAATAACTTGCAATTGTATGGTGTCCACGTGATTTATAGATTTTTAATAAATTTCTGGAGTTCAAAGATCTTCTAATTGGTTGCGTTTTTCATCGTCAAAACCTCCTCTCAGGATTTTAAAGCTTAAGACCTAAATTTTACCATCAAATACTTCCTTAATACAAATAGTAAACACTACTAATTCCGCATTCGCTGGAGGTGGTCACCAATTTTAATATCACTGTAACAACATCCCAACAACGGCCTACAAAAATGTATCTTGCATTTTACGCTTTCTTGTGAACATTAATTAATTAACATACGGCGAGCCACAAATAAAGGCCCCGTGTCAAAGAATTGTGAGGTTTTATGCTGCCGCCGTAATCTACCAAAAACTAGATTATCTTCATTAATATGATTTTTTAATGCACCGGCGATATACTAGAATATACATACGTTAATTGAATACAAACTAATTTGAGGCAATTTACACAGCACGCACTTCGCAAGTGCGGAACTGAAATTCTACTTTATGAAGGAAACTAAACGAACCCTAACGAAATGAAAAAGATTTCAAAACAGTGTCCGGAATTTTTTCTATCCGAAAAATAAGAAAAGGTGAAGGAGAAATTCATTTAATTTAATGAAATTCCATGTTACCAAATAACCTAAAATAGAACGGTACTACGTACAAAAACAAACGGAAAAATGAGCAAAAGGTCACGGTAAAACTTACAGTATAATCATAATATACCTTATTATGTTTAGTTACACTCAAATTGCAACATTTTAAATTGTTAGTTGCAAAAGTTTTCTTGCTTAATTGGTTAGCTTCAGTGAACTCTTCAGTACACTAATGGAATTAAAATCGACTTGTGCCATAGATACCTTATGACATTTGTCTTTGTGAAGGCAAGTCCGAATTTATTCCGGGAAACCAAAAGTCTTTGAAATTTGATAGCAAAACTTGAATCAAGCATATAAATACAGTCCGTATAATATGCTATTTGAAAACAGTTTTGTTCTGAAACTAATAATGTAGCAGCAACTGTTTGTTAATTATTTATCCGAATTCTAGCTCACAGTACCCTCACCACTACAATTTAATTTCCTAACAAAAAGTATTGAATAATAATAACACACACACACACCAAGCAAGCGAATTTCAGGAGTACACATTCGCTGGACATAATTCAAGGATTTAATGAGGGAAGTGAACACACACGGTGGTAATCGATTTGTATGCAGTTGCTATAGGACATGTGTGTACAATTAGGATTATTTGACGCGCGTACCCTCCTCTAACGGTGAATGTGGAATGCTTGGCCGACCCGTTATAATACTGCGGAATCTCCTCAAAGGTCCGTAATTTGATGGGGTGCTAGATATCGTTGCCACGGCAACTCTTGTATGCTTGTTGAAGACGTAACTTCCAATTTTCAATAATTTCTCTCCTGTATCTACTGCCAGCCAGTTCTGTTAGTTACTTCGCAAGCAATTTCAGCTGGAAACTCACCCTCGGTTTCGGTTACTCTAGTTTATTCTATAAACTGAAGTTTTCCTTCGTTATAATGGCCAGGAGGGTTGCAAACTAAATGATACGCACGTTCGTTAATTATAAAGCAGTTTTAGAACTAGCGAATAGACGTGCACAGAACGAATCAAAGATTATTAGAAAGATGCAAGGTAGCTATACAATAAAAGACACTACCTTCTTCATAACAGCATACTTACAGACATTTGAGGTTTAAAATATCGACAACAATGAGGATTTAATTTTCGCAAAGGTGGTTACAGCCTTGTAATTTCGAATTTGAGATAAACTTATACAATTTCCGCTATTTCTTAATATTTGAAACAGTTATTCTTTGCCGTTGCAATATTAACAGACCGGCAGAAGTGGTAACAGTTTTACCACTTGTGCAAAATAGAGAAAATAATATTCAGTTAATGAAAAAATGATTAGCGCACCTTGCGAACACTAAACGCATTTGCCAGCTTAAAACACTACAGACAACCTCCTCATATCTGGTAACCGAACTTGTTGGCAAAATAAACTACGTAGAAGCGAGAAGCAAATCTGAAATGATTTATCAGTGATAGATGGCGCTGCGGCAGCGCTGATTAAGCCAGAGCGCTCAAATAACGGGCAGGGAGAGGATCCACACTCCACAGTCGAGGAAAGCGGCACCGCTGAAGCTACAGCGCTCTAACTGCAGACCGAGGAGGGATTTATTGTCGAGGTAAGACCCTGCAGAAGCGCCGATCAAACCAAAGCGCTTAAACCAAGGGTCGTCAACCTTTTTGAAGGCAGGTGGGGAGGGGGGGGCGAACGTCTACGACACCTCTAAGAAGAGAGTTTTTTGTAAGCGTAGCTATGAAACCAATGACGCTATCTTAACTCGTAAGTTGGGAAGTGGTATATTTTTCCCATCCACAAAATCTTGAATCCACTCTTCCGGCAAAGATATTGGAGCATTGGGTTTGACGAAGCTCCGGGCATGTAGTGTGCAAGTGGCAGTCTCTACCCTTCCAGTGAGCACGTGCGTGTTATTAGGGTTGTGGTAAGTTCTAATGTACCACGTTACAGATTCACTATTATAAAATCAGTTTTGAAATTAATGAAACCACTAGAAGGAACCAACAGAAATGTGGCCCTCGAAGCAAAAGCCTGCAAAATTTAAAATTTATTTTTTTCATGTAAATAAATTACTAATAAGAAAAATATAAAGATAAATTATGAACGTGCGACCGACAGTGAGATCACAAAAAATTTTTTTCTGCGAATCGCTAAAAATTTATTTGGACTGGTAGAAGCGACCGCCGCAACGGAACATTTACGTTTTTCTATGAAACATTTTGCGGGTAGCACGAAAAATATTTTTTACGAAACTACGCGGCCGCACGAAAATTCTTCGAGGGCCGTATGCGACCCGCGGTTTTCCGACTCCTGGTTTAAATTATAATAGGCAGGGAAAGATCTGATTTTTAAGGAAAAATCTTGTAGGGCAACAATTGTAACTATTCGAAAATTAAGCTCGGTAAAGAGTGTAATATTGCTGTAACAATTATGTGTTTCGATGAACGAGTCTAAAATAATAGTCGTTATTTCAACTGTTCATCCCTATTTATAGGAAGCAATTAGCTGATCAAAACAATATTACAAGGCATTCAAATTAAAAGTATGCTCAAAATTGAACTTTCAGGTTTTATCTAAATAATTTAGTAGCTCTGGGAAATTTCATCAGAGATGCTCCAACAGCGAAAATATTAAACACTTCAATTAGTCCGGCTTCAGTTTAGTGCTTTAATTATGTACTTTAAAAAATCGCACTGCGGTGTGATCCCCTAATAAAGTAAACGTTATATTTGTTCTAGACGCATTACACGACTTGTTCCAGTAATGCCAAGAATAGATTTATTTTTATTTTTTATAATTGGCAACTGTTGATATTTCAAGAGCGACGCGCTTGCAGTGTAAATTATCAAAATCTCTAAGCGGCTTATCAGCACTTGTCGAAGCATTTGTTTAGTGGCATTTCTGATACTAGCACTTATCCTCTTTACAAACGAAAATAGATCATTGTTATGTTAAGTGAGCATACTTGTATGATACAGAGGGACATCGTAAGAGAGTGTAGTGTAAGCTTGGAGGCAATAAACAAAATTCTGAAATTGCAAATGGAAACTGGGTCAACTGAAGTACAAAGAAAAAAACAACCAGCATTTTTAATCAAGAACAGCAACATCGATTCTAGGAAAACAACTTACAGAAAAAGTTAGTTGGTGCTGGAATTACAATTAATGATTTCACAGTACTCGGAAGCTTATGGAATCGAGAAAAAAGGCAATCCGACCTTAAAAATACAACGGCTAACTACTCCAACGATGAAAGTTTTTGTGGGCCAAAAAATAGCCTAGTTGGGCTGCAGATGATTAGAGGAACGTGGTTTCCTCGTACTCGTTAGTGCAGTGATGCGGCAGGAAAGTCAACAACGAAAATCTTACGGGAACTAGTATCGACGAGACAGTCAAATATCCGCTAAATACGAGGGGTATTTTTTTAAATAAGATCCATTTGTGTATGAGAGTGAGAATGACGCGCGATCGCCACACTACCCTTGCGCGTCTGCTCCCAGCATGGTTTGCGCGCCTTTAGACGCCATTTGCAGCCGTATCGTCTGTCTGTGTGCTGAGCTGTAAAAGTTTATAATGTTTAAAGAAATTGAGCCGCCCGCCGACTGTGAGATACGATCAGGAAGGAGATGAATTGTTGGGCGATATCGTTACAGGAGATGAGACTTGGGTGTCTTACATGACTCCTGAGTCCAAGCAACAGTCAATGGAATCGCGACACACATCGTCCCCAACCAGAGTGAAAGCCAAACAGACAATTTCAGCACAAAAGATCATGGCAACTGTCTTTTGGGACAGGAAAGGGATTTTGTTAGTGGATTTTATGCCGAGAGGCACAACAATCAATTCTGATGCGTATTGTGTGACCTTGAGAAAACTCCGGCGTGCCATAAAAAACAAGCGGCGAGGCCTACTGTCTTCCGGTGTGATGTTACTCCATGACAATGCAAGGCCACATGTTTCTGCACAAGCACAAGGTCTAATCAGGTCTTTTGGATAGGAACAACTGGATCATCTGCCTTACAGTCCAGACCTTGCCCCCAGTGATTTTCACTTGTATCGGTACTTAAAGGAGTTCCTTGGTGGTCAACGGTTCAACGACGACGAAGAAGTGAAAACTGCAGTCATGGATTGGGCTTCTTCACAGGCGGCAGATTTCTTTGACGTCGAAATTCAAAAACTTGTTGAACGGTGTGACAAATGTTTGAACAAAAATGGAAATTATGTAGAAAAGTAGATAAAAGTATGCAGAATATGGAAAAATATATTTTAATAATATTTACAGGATTTTTCTTCTTATTAAAAACGGACATTATTTAAAAAATACCCCTCGTATATTCTAGGTTTGCTTTGTGTTTGCTACGTAGGGCTAGTAGTGCTCGTCCCAATTGAAGGAATACGCGGCTGGAAATAATGTACAGTACAAGTTATTAGAACGTTAATAGTTCAACAAATTGGAAAATGGTTTTTTCAAACAGTGAAGCAGTTTTCCAGCAATATTCAGCTACGATTGGCAAGAAATTCCCCAGATTTAAATCCAATTGAATCGCAGAGTGAACACTGAACAACAAAAAAACAACAAGATAGAAAACTGCAAGCAAAGCCATGCCAAAACGAATACAACAATCAATTCGCGCCAACAGAGGACTAATTTCTAACTAAAATAATTACTCATCTACAAACCAATTTGATAATTTTTTGCATTTACTGTACCAGCATTCACATTAATTCGCACACTACTGAATTTGTAACAGCAGAAATAACACAACAAAAGAAAAGGAAGAACGCGCAAATGAAAACGAGAAGAGAAGCTCAACCGAAACATAAGGGAAACCACCAAAATGCTACATAATTGCGCATAGAAGCTCAACGATAGGGCGACGTACATTTTAATTCGCAAAATAAGCAATGAAACATGCGGCACGAGCAAGTTGCCTTGCCAAGTAAAACGTGGAATGCATTAAATTGCGATTATTATTAATAAACTTATGTAGGTCAGAGGCACACAAAATCCAGCAAGCTGGTCTGCTTTCACAGCGAGTTCTTTCATTATAAAGTGCACTAACAAATAAACTGCATTGCTAGACGTTTACAGCGTACAACTCTAACTTCGAACCAAACTCCTCGACTCATGAATAGATATTGAAGTTGAAGAAGAGTTTATGGTTTTCGTGTAGGATCTATCTGAAACGAGGAAACTGTACAATTGCTTCATAAGTTTCTACAGTAAACGCAAGTGAAACATCACCGTCTTTCGTAAAATTAAATCCTGAGCAAACCGTCAACGACGTTCTTACATTAATATTTAAATAAATAAATAAGGTCTTACTACGAAAATAGACTTAACAATACCCACTGTTTAAAAACATCAAGCATAATATACACCCACTAATGTTTAAATATAAAGTTGGCATAAACAATGGCCTTCACGCCATAAACGCGTCCTATAAATATGTTTCTATTTTCTTTGCCTGGATGCAAGTCGATAAAAATCATCCACGCGTTCCTACGAAATCTCCGCCATACTAACCCAAAAACAGAAAAAAAGCATTTGCCATTTTATGGTTCCATGAATAAATAATTGGCTTTTCAATTTATTCAGGCAAAAAACAAATTAAAATTCAACTAAAATTCCCAGCCTTGAGATAAAACTAACTCGAATTCCGGTCCAGAGAATTAAGGAGATTTCTGAATATTATAGGTTATGTAATTACCAAATTTAGTCAGTTAACATGGGTTTTGGCGTAGAGAAATCTTTATTTACGAGCAGACCTACATCACGACCACGACTGTGTAATAAGAGGGGGAAAATACATTGACTAGTGCGAGATAAATTAATGGATTCGCTAATGAATCAGGTCGTGATAGAACTCAAATTCAAATGATCGAACATCATTAATGGACGTAAACCTGATAATCAATGCTTTCTGACTATTTCAATTGAAACACGATTTAAAAAACCTTATTGGGTACAAATACAAATCGTTTAAATTACTCTTAGAGCTACTGTTTGTTAATGACTGCTGGCGCTGAATTACTGTTAAAACAAATTCGTTGAAGTCCCAGCGACGACATTGTTCTTATTATATTTACGGTTAAAACGTTACATACAACTTAAAAATTTAATTCTAAATATACATCCATCCAATGGAATAATATAGGATGTTAGAACTTCAGCACAAACTAACCAAATACTCTAATCAGATTTCTGCCATATGACAAACCAAAATTTGAATTTCCTACCAATGAAAATTTAATATCAATCAAAGACCAAACCCGCCATTGACAAATCTCTGAGGCGATTTGTCACCTAATTAGAATTTGAAATTATATTCAGCGTGACTCAATTTGCCATTGTCTCTTTGTAAGTTGGCATTATTAATATTCGAAGAATAAACTCGTGATAATTACAGGCGACTTGGAGAGACACTAAAACACAAATAACTCAAAGAAAAACTTGCTAAGTACTCGAAATAAGAAATGGTGCGAGAGATTGACACAACAGATTTTTTATTAAATTTTATTGATAACCAAGGATTTATTAAATTAATTGTATGGCTGTAAACAAACGAATAGGCATACGAAGTTGCAGCACATATAAATTTAAGACAAACATAAGTTAACTAAAAATTAGATAATCTAGGAATATATATAATCAATAATCATTCTGTCAAATTTCCCGAGGATATGATCAGAATAATGACTTTTACATCAACACTTTGTAATTCAGGATTTCCACAAATCAGTGCTCTGCAGCCCAATGGCTGTTTCTACGATCCAACACGAGGATTATATAAAATGTACAAAACAGCGCATCCGACTTGAAGTTCTGCAATTCAAACGCTCTGTAATCCAAAGCCTCCACTAGGCCACGCTTCTTCAAAATAGCGAACGACAAAGCATACTATTGAACAAAGTAAAATTAAACAAACTAAGAACCATGATGTGAAAAACAGGGGCCTTTATATAGACCTATGTGAAGTGAGTAACTAAAGGTACCAACCGTTTAGCTGAAAATTCCCCAACACCATAAAGGCACGAAAAAAAAGCTAAAATGAATGCTCTCACGGGTGTATATGAAAATACGTCGTGTTCCTTGTCGGTATAACCTTTCTCAAGATTTTAACTAATATACCTAACTAAAAATAATTTCTAGCCTTGTACGCCTAAATTAATAATAATTGCAAATCCGTGCGGATTTGATATTCAGATCAAAAATTATGTAAATGCATAAGTCATAATATGCCATTTTCATATTTACTTGCAAAGCCTTCATTGAGGTTGTAATTTCAACCCCTCCTATCATAATCAAAAATTACAGGTGAACGGAAATCTATGCCAGTTTGCTATTTAGCTCTAAAAATTATGTAAATGCAAAACGAGAGGCGTAAGAAGTGATTTAACCTGTAGCTGCGTAACAGTTTTGTTTCAAATCTTATCTTTTCCTTTTAACATTGAATTGAAAGCACAAAAACAGCCACTTAGATAAAATTACATATATGTAGTATATATGTTAACTTTTAAAAACGTAATTATGTGACGGCAAGTGCTTCATAATTGTTTAACAATCAATTGGAATCTAATTTCATGATAATTACAAAACCTTGTACATTAAAACACCTTATAGTAAATTGAAGGCTGAAATGAATTTTATACCGTTAATTCCATGTGTAAAGCTAATAATAATTTTTTAAAACTAAGTTATGTTTTATAAATGAAATATTTTAGTAAAAAAACACAGATAAAATTTGAATCAAAACTGTTACACGGCTACAGGTTATATCATGTCTTGCAGGTCTTGACTAATATCGTTTAGCAACATTATCTTACCGATTGGTTATATACACCCCATACTTGTAAAGTGCAGGAAATAATATCAGTTTTAGTAAAGTGTTTGACAGTGCAAGATGTGTGACAGTGCGTGTTATTATACTACGTCTATTTTCCATTTCTCGAGGCCGTTAAGGAAACCAAATCCAGTCTACTTGCAGGTAAAACATAACGTATTTTTATTAGTAGTTTATAGGCTTTTATGGACCTATTGATCACAAACAGGTATTTCAAAATTGTACTCATATTTTCCAAAATAATTCAATTCAGCGATATTTATAGTATTACGTACAAAGCATGAAGCTCTAACTTCATGATGTAGCTAGGAATAAGTAAGAATGGTAATACCACAGGGTCTTGCAAAATTGCACCGATTTTCCCCAGAATATATTTCAATCCACTACACCGACATTGCTGGTGATACGCACGTAAAAGAGACGACTCTATAACTTTTGTGATTGGAGCTACAAATTAGATTTTAGGTACTTCACCACACTCTGAAATGTATGAACAATATTTGTAAGAAATCCGTTTCAATGAAGTTTGTAACTAATTGGTCACTCCATTGTTATTGCTTTAAAACTTCTACGATTTCATTCCTGTGGATAATGTTCAATTATATTT
Organism: Limonius californicus; assembly: GCA_014611495.1. NCBI lineage: Eukaryota > Metazoa > Arthropoda > Insecta > Coleoptera > Elateridae > Limonius > Limonius californicus. The sequence continues at coordinate 9,309 of JABXWE010046396.1, forward strand.
AATTTTTATGTTTCTATAAAGTTGGAATCGTGCCTATATGGAAGTGAAGAAGAGGACAACTCAGATAAATAAGGTAGGTAACCCGGCGTTGGAAGGCGTTCTCTATGTGAGTGTTTTTTTCATTATTCGACCGTATAAACCTCTTTTTAGGGGAAGGTTTGGTGATATTTGTCGACACCCCTAGACAACTATGTTAGGAAGCGAACGTATTACATTGAGAGATTTTTAGTAAGATATTTTACTTAGGCGCGTTCTGTTATATTAGCTGTAGGTAGGCGTTTTTGATGTTTTTAAATACTTAAATAAGCCGTGTGTAAGAAAAACAAGAAACATTTTCAAAAAATCATCTTTACCATCGTACATTGCTCACTAATGGATATTTTCGTTACTCCACTCTGTAGCCTCACACATAAGTCTCTAGAAAATTCAGTACTGCTGTCTAAATCCTTACTGTTTTACAAATTATCTTCAATATTTTTACAAATTCAAAATTCTACTTCGTAGCCCTAGAAAGCAGATTTTATTTTGTAAATTGCAATATCTTTTTTACGACTAAGAATCGGTTATTTTGCTAAATAGCTTTATTAAAATTTGTAGGTATGTATTTCATTATCCACTTTATTAAACATGTTTTCGAACTAATCTTGAACTATATACTTATACGATTGCGCTTGCGGCTTCATTTTCGGGTCTTCCCCATAAGTAGAAAAAATCGTAAGTGCTAGGAGTTTTAAATACTATAATCACAGTTCTTGCAATATTTAATTACTTACTCTGACTGATATTTGCCAATCAAAAATAAATATTTTGGGAAATATAATAAGTTCCCAAATATACTTAAAAAATTCGTAACAATCATCTGGAACTAGTTGGATACCAACCGAGGGGGTGAAATTACAACCCCACGGAAGGCTTTGCAAGTAAATTTTAAAGTGACATATGATAGTTCATGGATTTACATAATTTCTGAGCTGAATAGCAAGCTGGCACCGTTTTACAATTAATAATTTACACGTAGAAGACTATGAATTATTACAGTTAATATCTTGACAAGGGATATACCTAACGTGACCATTTATTTTTTTCCTCAAAACGGGACATCTACTAATTTTTAGGTAATAGTTTAGGGAGGCTGAAAATTCAGGTCTGAATATCATTTAGTTATTTTCTTTAACTTATCACATGGGCTTATTGCACGGAAAAAAACAAAGCGTTCGGAATGTGCGTATGTGAGCACTTCAGAATCGGCATTCTTGATTTTGTCTTTGTTCCCGTCGCTTCGACCGAAAACAATACATATTAGATT
>JABXWE010046424.1:0-14093 GCA_014611495.1 Limonius californicus
ACATACAATATGTCATTATCAAAAGCATTTAATGAAGTAAAAAAGATCCAGTGTGCTGTTACCCAAGCAACTTACTTCATTAAATGCTTTTGATAATGACATATTGTATGTCGAAATACGTATAAAGCCAAATAAAAATAAATACCTGTTGAAATTGCCTTTTATTATTATTAATATATAAAGTATGAATTTCAACGAAGTAAGGCAGCAAACAATTAACATATGTATAATGATCTCATTAAATTAGGATTTAACCGCTAGGTAGTTCTACTATTTTTTACAAAAAAAAAAACTTGTTTTACATCATAATCTGTAGCTTTCTACGTGTATATACTATCAGTAGGAGAATGTATTTCTTTTGTAGACAAATCGATTTAAGAGTTCTAACGGAAACATCCGCTTGTATCGATGGCGTTGTTATGCTAGGATTTAATACCGTTTGAATGTGTAATCAAAAATACAGCACAACAAATTTGTAGACTAATGAAGTGACAAGAAATTAGTTTGTAGAACACGCTGGCCATAAAAATACTTAATGCTAGTGAATATCAGCGAATATCATGAGGTCATGCACTGTACAACTTGCTGTTGCGCCTTTAGGAGTTCATACAGTTCCAACATTTAGGAATAGTAGTTTGGGCACCCTATTCAGGATGTTATGTTACAGGCACCATATGAGTATTTATAACTTAAAGTGCTCCAACATTCTCTAATATTAGTTTTGCGTTTTATTGGGTACAATTCTTTTGTAGTCAGCATCATGGGTATTTCATGTGCGCTCTTAACATGCGCTTCCTGCCTCCTATACATTGACATGTGAATCATTTTTGAACTAATAAAAATTGTTTTCTAATCGCCCTCGTGGATATTTCATCCCTTAAAAAGCACATTCTACCCCCTAGAAGTGTAGCTATCTATCAATGTAAATTTTTGTCTAACTCAATTGGGTCATTTATGTATTAATTTTTAAGCATGGGATGTTATAGAGCCTTAATACAAATCAACTGATTTTTGTCGAAATTTGTAGTTTTGAACTTATGGCTACTAAGATATTTTGAAAGTTCTAGTGTTAGTACCCGTTTACTCAAAAACCATGAATTCAATTGACATAAACATTACATCATTAAGTATTAATATAACAGTTTAACGTCAGATCCGAACGACAGAACTTCCAGAAAAAGTTTTTGGCATTAAGATCCTACGGTTGCAAGCCGGATTGGGAAATTGTATGTGATGGGTTGCAGCACAATATTTTTATAGGTTTTGTGGTAATGCTGACGAATCGAACTCAAGTCATAACCGACGTTTCGCCCAGCAAGCGAACGCTCTGCCAAGTAGCTTACAATGACTATTTGCAATTTTGATTTCCAGTCTTGCAGAGAGACTCCAAATCGTTCGAATTTTGCATATATTTGTCATTTCAAAACTAAGGATTTCCCGCTGCTGGGCACCGACTTCTTCTCTGCTACGTGCTTCTCATTGGTACTAAGGTCGAATGGAAGTACTTCCAAAGAAGGTTTTTAGCATTAGGAATATACCGTTGCCTACTGGCGGCCGTGGGCTAGAGGTTAGCGCGTTAGACTTCTACGCTGAAGGTCCTGGGTTCAATTCCCGGACCAGAACATCGGATTTTTAACGGCCGTTCTCCCTCGCAAGGCAATGGCAAACCAGCGAGGTATTCTGCCTAGTAAATCTTCTCTGGAGTAGAAGTGTTTACACTTCCCGTTCGGAGCCCACGTTAAACTGTAGGTCCTGTATGTCTGTGACTCTAAAAACGCGCAACACAGGGATAGGAGAGAAGATCGCTACGTCTCGTAAGAGATAAACCACTCTAAGAAGAAGAAGTTGCCTACTGAATTGGTAATAGTGTGTGGTGGTTTTATACGCTACGTAGTAATGCTGGGAAATCGACGTTTTGCCCAGAAAGCGAACGCTCCGCCAACTGGGCTACTACCACAATTACGCTATCATCACTAGTTGCAGCTTTGATTTCATCCATTCTTACGGAAAGTTATACAATTCGTTTGATTACTACTACTTATTTTGTCCTTTTTTATATTAGCGGGTACGTCTACTGCATGTGGAAGTCTAATATGTTGAAAACCTAAAGTGCATTCAGATGGGATTTTTATCTAAAAGCCTTTTCATGCTTTCATACGGTGTAATATTATTGTGGTCTTGTGGGACCGCGAACGTTAATTTATTTAAAACTGTGCAGATTGTTTAACCTATGAACTCTATCTAGGCAAAATCGTTCATGTTTCTACTTATTATTTAAGAGCCAAACATTATTTTTATTGCTCTGATAACACAAAATACAAAACTCGAGGGAACGACACAGAAGTTTCCCGAAAGCTGAAAACTGCAATAAAAGTTGTTTCTGAATAGAATTGGAAACAGAATTTCAGTGTTAGATCTGCTTTTCGCATCACAATGTGCAGTAAACGAGCTCGTAATTTTGAAGGATGGCTTGCTTTTCGTCGTAGTTTGTTTCATACGACGGATATGTTATTTTGTTGATGGTCGTTGGAGCGACAATGCCTGCAGATATGTTTTGTTGAAGTATCCATTATTTGGGGAAACGGGTTTCATTTTAAAGTTGATTGCTGGCTTGGGCCTGCAGGCGAGTCGGAGGTAATTTTATTCCCTAAAATGAAGAAAAGTAAAAGAGTTCCTCTCGTCAAACTCACAAAGCATGACAAACAATCTAAAAGTGGACTACATAATGTAAATAGATTTTGTATTTTCCTGTAAGTTGACAAAGGATTTACCGTGCGTAATTATATAATCTTGTTTCCATTTGTGAGAAACATGTATTTATATCAAAGCAATATTCGATTGTCCAGACTAATCACAATAAATATTCTAGATTCATATACACATATTAGAATCTACAAAGTTTTTGCTGCCTTTTTTTGTAACTCTGCTGTATATTCTCAAAAAATATGTATGTTGTAACTAATAGTGATACCTTATGATACTTTAGCTTGTTTTTTTATGTCTTCAACACTTCCGACACTGACCAAACAACCAAAATCAAAGGTAACAAAATCAGGCCTGTATCCCTGTCCCACTGAAGTTTGTTTATGGTTTCGAGTGTTCTTGCGGCGTTATGAGGGCGAGCATTGTCTTGAAGAAAGCAAACAGAGCTTTGTCTCCTCTTCCGGTTGTTCCCGATCATCTGCTTAACTTTATCGCGTAAACATGTTGAATAATTCTACATTCATTGTTCTACGTTCTGTAAGGAAATCAACAAAGGCCATCTTTGAGAATCCCAAAAAAATGTTCCAACCACTTTACCATCTGACAACACAGTTTCTGCTTTCTTTTATCTTTGGAGATATGATGGTGTGACCCTACAGGATGCTTGCACGTTTTTACTATAAATATGAATAAAATCATATACCCACGTTTCATCAGTTGTCAGAATTGATTCCAAAAATGCATCTCTGTCACTACCATATCGCTGCAGTAAAGAAGAAACGATTTGCAAATGATTAATCTTGTGTTGTACGGCCAACAAGCGCGGAATCCTCCTAGGACGCACCTTATGATGCTTTCGCGTGTTTTTATGATGTCTTCAACACTTCAGATACTGACTTGTAATTTTTTCGACAGTATAGCTTGTTGAATAAGGGCATTAACTTTTTCTTCATTTTCACGATTAATTTAATTAATTAATTAAAGTTGCAGCTTGTCTCTCGTGAGGCTCATTTTTTACACTAGATCTCTCGTTTCTAAGAGATTTTGACCACTCTCTAACACCCGACTTTTACAAAGACAGTAATCGCCGTATTGTGCTCGCAGCTTGTAAGAATATCAGTCGATTTTACGCCTTCTTTCGTAAAAAATTTGATTATGATGCGCCGCAATGAATAAACATCATAACTTAACTATCAAAATAATGTTATAGCGAGACAATTGCCATGAATATTTTAACAAGAGAGAGTCAACCTTTAGTTAACTCAATTTTAGGAATTATCTTCAGATTGAATTTTGATATAAACATTCTTATTTAAATTTGAAAACTTCTCCCATATTAAATTGATGATGATTGTCATAGATTTAGTTATAGTATTCTGCATATATGTATAGGCGATATGATGTTTTTTTTTTTTTTAGTAAAGTCTAGCAAATTTTATTAAAAACAAATTTTTTATAATAGACTGACATTTTATTAGAATTTTTCGTGTTGGAAATATTTAGAAACGTTGGTTTTCACATCTTTTATGTATCACTTGATTAGGTATGTGTACGTATGTTAAAATTACTTTGTAACGTCCTGTATAAATTTAAACTTTTGTATTGTTCTAAGTGTTGTGTTTTTCTTAATGGAAGACTCAGTAGATTACTATATTAATTCATTCTTCTAATCTAATGTTGCGCTCCGCTTTTATGTATACACTTTATTTTTTTATATCTTTACATTCTGTTGCTTAGCCTTTTGAATGTATCACGCAAATTTAAACTTTCAGTTCGCGAAATGTGCAGTGTAAGTATTAAAATTCCTATAGCGATGGTTCTGTCACACTTTTTCTGAATAGGTTTACGATAAATTACTATTGAAGTTGATCGTTTTACCATGTATTTACTGATGCTTGTGATTGTTTAGTATTTTTTGAACATAGTTATTACGACTTAACTGCCTGTAAGTTTATTAGCTTCAAGATGTTGATATTAGAAGAAGATAGGGATCTCTGACATTTAGGATGAGAGACACGGCCCCAATAGAATTAAAAAACATAAAAAGGTATATTCCGAGCTTTCTTGGTTTCTACGATTTGCAATGTGTTGTTTTGGAATAGTGCTTTTGAGTGGAAATTCGGTAGTGAACAGTTGTGGGCCTTCGGTTTTTAATTTTGATGCTGGATTGGTGTGTCCAAAGTTATGTTGGGGCCCTGAAAAGTGAATAATTTAAATATTGTCATTTGAACGTTGTAAATTTTCATATGGCAAGGTTAATATAAGAATCTAAGATTAATGATTCGTGTTAATAGTTTATGTTCTTTGAGAGGAAGGCTTTTATGTGCATTTAGTTAGGTAAATAACAATTTAATGTGTGAATTTGGTAGTTTTTATAAAATTCAACTAATTGGAGGTTGTTAGATTTCATTTTTTAATAATATTTATGTAATTAACTGATTTTGCTGATGTAAATGTTAATATTTAAGTTTAATAGGTTGCTAGTTAATTGGTTTTAGTAGATTAAGAGCTGAAATTTAAATTTTTGTTAATTTTTGAATTTCAAACACGTGTTTATAAAAGTGTTTTGAATCTTGACAATTTTGGTATCAAAATATTGCTAATCTTTGATAGATTGCGTTTATGAATTTAGTTTTTAGAAATAAATATTTATTTAGGCTGCAAGAGTCGTTTTTAATTTAGTTGAGTTGAGCAGTTTTGGAAGGGGGAATTATTTCCAAGCTTTTGATTGATACATTTTCAAATTTGAGATACGAATTTCGGATTTTAAAGGAAGGAGTTCTGTAAAAGTTATCAAACGGAGAGGACGTATTGTTTTGTCGCTCCGAGTATTAAATTTAAGTCAATTTGGTCTATTTTTGAATGTTCACAATCAAAATGTGAGGTTAAGTGATATAATTTTATATTTATAAACAAGAATTAATTTTCGTTCAATTTTAAACATGTATTAAAGTTATTTTGATTTAATAAATCTTACCTGGTGTTTTTCAAGTTGAAGATTGTGTTTAATTTATCTACGATGTTCCTACAAAGTGAATTTTTTTAAATTATATTAAAATGTGATTCCTTAATTAAACAATTACGTGAATTTCTTTCTTACCTGTTTTGAGTTACAAGTTCTTTATCCTTTTGAATAAGTTTTGCCGTTGTTGCATCCAGACATCATTGACGAAGCTGTTCACAGAGTACTGAAGCATGTCTAGGCCTGATTCATGCGGATATCTATTTAGAAGATATTTGAACTATTTGGCGGTATAGTCCATTTTAAAATCTTTGCCGATGAGAAATAATTATGTAGGTATTTAAATAATTTAGTCCTTAATTGTATGTAAGCTATCATGTTGGGGAAGCCACGTTATTAATATAAAATGAACCCTGAGATGTCATACGCAATTTTATATGTGTTTATGTTAAATTTGACTTTTTAAGAAAATCTTGAATTTGATAATCTATTTAATAATTTTATTTATTTTAACAAAACATAGCATATTTTTATGACGCTAGCCAACGTGGGGCAATTACAATTTGTCAATATAAAAAAAAAATTATTCAATAAATTTAAGATAATTATGTTATGGGATTATTCATAGGAATATATGTATATGTTGATATATTTTGTTATTCACTAGTTTAACAATGAGATCGTTGCAACAGCCCTAATAATAATTTTTATAGTTTTAGTAAATCTAAAATAATGCATCGTTGCTATTTTAAGAAATTCTTCCTTAACATCTTTAATTACAGAAGTATTTAAATAAACTGTCAAATACTTTTATTAGAAAAATTATGTAAATAACTACTTGACCGAATGACATGGTATTTGATAATTGTTCATATTACAAACATGTCAGTTCGCTGCACTAATAATTTGAAGAATTGTTTGGTCTTCGTTCTAAATACAAACCCTTAAATCATGAAATTTTCGTTCTAATTTAATTAAATTGTAATTTTTATTAAAAATCATTGAAAACAACGTTGTTTTAGTTTTTAAACTGAGAAAGTAATGGGAAATCTGTACTTTATGTTGGTAAAGTTATGCATAATAGCTTAACAGGTGTAGGTGTAAAGGTCTAGAGTTCAACCCCGGAGCGAAATCCGGAACCTCCATTCTAACTGTAATGGATTTACTCCGGTCGCGTTTATCACACGCCCTTTCTTTGGAATGTGTCTTTGTTGTTTTGTCCTGTTGTACACCCTTAAACCTTTGTTAACGCTCTGCTTTACACTCTGCCATATGTGCTTAAATTATCAAACGCTTTTGCAACGTTTAGTTATCAGAGAAAGTGCCGCAGTTACAGAAAATGTGCCGAAATTATTAATTATGATGTCGTCGAGAGATTTCGGCAGATGGGAAAATCTGAATTCAACAGACGAATTCTCATTTTCTTTTCAAGCAGCCATCGCGAAGCTTTTCACAGCTCGATTCAAACCGAACAAAGAGCCGGTTCGAATTTCAGTATGGAAGGCGTGAATGCGAAAGACATCGCAAAAATGCTAGATGTAGAAAACTCAACTTTCTTTTGACATGGATCGCTTATTGTGATATCCTGAGCTGCCAGCTAATAGAAACCATTTCCACGTTTTCGCTACATTAATGTTGCAATGGAAAAGCTACCATTTCAGTTTTGTTGTTTTTAGGAATTCCTTATTTAATCTACTGTTTCATAACGTTCGATATTAATCTTCCTCCTTGATATTTCCATAGAAGCTCATTAAGGAAATGTGAAGTCTACGACGGTAGAAGACGAATTCAATTTAGAAACTGCGACTTGCTTTTCCTCGTTTTTCAGTATAACTTGGGTAATAACTGTATTCTCGGGAGCTCGGAATCTTATAACTTTCGATGTGTACGCGGTGCACTCGCAAAGTAAACAAACAGTCAAAGCCCATTTCACCACACGCAGTAAAGTATGGAACACATAAGCCACAATACATTATTATATTAGCATTGCAGTTTGTACATTGCTACTTAGAGGGGGTCGGGTATCCCTCCGTAGAGTCCCACGAAACATGTACTAGCTCAGCTTTGGCACCACGACAGGGCCGTTTCTGGTAATTCTCGCTTGGTGTTGAGAGCCTTAACAGGGTCGTCTTATTGACTGACGTACATAAACTGTAACGGGTACCGAGCAACCGAATGTTACCACTGGTCAATGTGATTACCCATATCATTGTGGGCATTGTGACCTCCCTAAGTCGCCGCACGTACATTACAATAAACGCGTAAGATAGGCTCTTTCACAGGCAACTCCGCAGAGTGCTATGCAGAAATCACTGACTGCCGTCTCTGTCAACCACGCTGGATCACTGACTCACCAAGCAATAAGTATTTACAAACGGAACCCTGCGCGGGTACACAACCGCCACGAAACTTGGCGAGCTCGCAAACCTCCAAGCATCGTAACACAATAATTACAAATACTAGTCGTACTATATTATCTACAGCTTCATATAGCAATTTTTACAGCACATACTAAGTGTTGATCTACACCACCTTACAAGTAGCAACAACATAAGCAAACGCCACTTCTTTCATTCCACTGTTGTTCAACACACTGTCGATATTCATTAATCCCGACACATAAACATTTCTTCTCGTCTGAGAACCCATGCATTGGGTTACTTCTTACTTTCACTTCTACCTAAAATCGCGCACCTACAACGACGTTCTTGAAAGGACCGAATAATAATCATAAATATAATTTAGTTCACAACACGGCAAGTATTTGAATCCTTGCGTTTAGAAAAACTATTAATTCAAGTGTTTCCAAAATACAACAATTTATTATTTTAACAATAACGTTCATCAAAACAGTTTTATTGCCCACGAGATATAAAATTATTAGTACAAAAATCCTATTCCTACACTACATGTAATGTATTTTCTAAGAATACAATTTCCTATTGCTATGCAATTATGTCATCCGTCATCCGAAATGGGAATTTTAGAGCATCCTCCATTATTCCCCACTTCTTTCTACTAACCGTTCACACGAAACAATTTTGCAGATCTATTAAAGATTGCTTTGAGTTGGTTATAGTCAACGTAGACATCTGGAAATTTGACTTGACACTCTTCAAATCAATTTATATTGCATACCTCCAATCCTATTAATGTTCGTTCATTTCCGAAGACGATACTCAATGACTAATGATTTCTGTTTTAACGTCTACACCATTTTGTGATAATACAAACACGGTCACTATAAAAATCTTTCTGTTTCACTTAAAAAAAACAGTTTTTGTGTATTTGCAGGGAAAGGCCCCAAATAACAATAGAACCACAAGAAATGATATTAACTTTCGACAGTTAGTTGTCAGCCGACTGAGGAATTTATATTACCAACAGCCGCAGCGTTTGCATGTAAAGCTACGTTTACAATCACGCCCATTACATGTAATTACGCATTTATAAACACACGATTAAAATAATTTCCTGTCCTTTCAATAACAGTCTCTATATATTTTTAGCAGTTTACTATGAGAAGGGACCTCGATGGCACAGTGCGAACAAGCTTTGTCAGTCGAGTATGTAAGGGACGCCCGCACCCCCCTGAAGTAATGCGAAAGCGGTTCGGGGGGGGCGGTAGTGTAAATGTGTAAAAAAAAAAGGAAAAAGAAAAGTATACTGCCTATGAGAAATTAAAAATAAAGTGATATAATAATAATAATATATAATATAATAATAATATATAATAATAAAAATAAAGACATGGATATGTATTAATGTTCATCAACAGCCTTTCCGTCCCACTGCTAGGCACCGGCCTCTTCTCTGCCACGTGTTTCTCCTCAGCGCTAAAGGGGACTACAGTTTAACGTCGAATCCAAACCATAGAAATTCCAGAGAAGGTTTTTAGTATTAAGATCCCACGGTTGCAAGCCGAATTGGGAAATTGCGTGTGGTGGGTTGCAGACAAGATTTTTATAAATCTGCATAGTAATGCTTAGGTTTCGAACCCAAGCCAGAATCGACGTTTTATTCAGAAAGCGAGCGCTCTACCAACTGAGCTACCACCATTAACGTTAACAGTACATAAAACGGTGAAAAACCCCCTTACCTCCACGATACTTGGAACACCTAAATAAATATTTCGGCAACTAAGTTGTCATCGTCAGTAGCAACGACTGAACGTGGACTATATAAATTAACTTTGGCTGAAAAATGCTTCTGAATTCTCTCTGATTCTATACTTAAGAGCTATTACATCAAATATAGTCAAGTCGATTTTTTCGTAAACGGCCTTTAAAGTCGGAATTTACAATAATTATAGAAGCTTTAATTTTTAAACCAGAATATTCTGCGAAAAGAGACACTGTTGGTGCAAGGGAATAAATATTTAGTGCTGCAACCTGCTACACACGATTCCCCAATCCAGCTTTGGCATTTAGATTATAGTTTATGTCAATAGCAATATTAAATTTTGGGTAAAAGTGCGTGAAAGTGTGAATTTACAAAAAATCATAGCGACATTAATTTGAAACTATTTCGCAAAAAAATCACTGGAGTTTCGAAACTTAACACTACTATGTAAGCTGCAATTTACATCAAAATTGCGGTTGTAATATTGATACTAGAGATTTCTTTAAAGTATTTGTAGGTTCGAAACCTAGAGATCTCGAATTAAGCGAAATAAAAATTTAGTGCTGCAACCCACTATACATAATGCCCCAATCCGGCTTTGGCTCCTAGGTTTACCTCAATAGGAATAAAGTCGGCATTTTCAGAAAATCAAGTAGCTTTATTGTGAAACTAGAAACTTCCCAAATAATCAGTGTAGGTTCAAAACGTAGACACTATTATAAAAATGACAGTATCCGTCAATTTGAAAAATGGATTTTAATTAAACGTGCAAAACATTAGAATTTTCAAAAAATCATAATTATCTTAATATTGGAACTATAGTGTTCCACAACATATCTGTAGGTTTAAAATGTAAAAATCTATGATTCAGCGAAATAAAAAATCTAGTACTGCAACCAACTACACACAATTTCTCAATCTGGCTTTGGCAACCTTGACGTTACACAGTAGGTCCTCGTACTTCTGCCCTCGCGTAGGGGAGAAGCACGTCTCTGGTATCTGTATCTAGATGATAACGCACAATAAGTTTCCAGTATCTACCTAAACTATTCCTGAAGTATATGTATCCGTGCCTGGACACAAACTGTAATTATCTTACCCTTACCCAACACTGATCGTGCCCTTCTCCAAAACTAAATTTTCCACGCCGAAGCAATTATCATCCAAATAAGTACTCGGGTGCGCGGTTATTTACACAATAATCGCCACATGAAAAAGCAATTTCCAATTAGTCCACCGTAGGGCTGTGTGGACCCCCGGAGTCGTGCAGAGAGCGCCGAAATGAGCTCTTCTAAAACCTACTATCAACCCCGGCCACACAGCATATTGGGGATTAAACTGGGTTGGTCTCTAATTTATGTTTAGGGGGATTGTCGGGGGTCAAGTCTGCGGAGGGTCAGTGGGGTGCAGGGTCAATGGAGGTCGTGATCGCCGTGCAGTCTAGTCGAGAAAAGTCAATAATACTCCACAAGTTCATGTTTAACGAGGTTCATTGTTGGGATTTAAACGGGGATTTTCTTTGGTTTGCGACTGTTGTTGGCCTTGCTTTGTAAACGCTCTGATTTACATGCGGTTCAGCAAAGGGAATTATTCACCGAGTAACAAGAGACGGTTAGAAGCAATATTTGCATTATTTATAAAACTGGAACAAAGACAACAGTCAACAAGTTTCAGAGAACTTCGAAATATAAAAGAAATATATGTTTTGCGGTATGTGAAATACAATGATAAATAATATAAGGGCCAACTATTGTAGAATCGCTACCGCTGGATTTAGTTTCCTGAACCTTTGACTATTAAAAATACTGAACAATAATAAATATCAGTAAATATATGGGGCTGCTTGAATGGAAATGAAGTCATTCATTGTAAAATTATAGACTAGCAGTGATTTCCAACAAACCGAAACTTTTTTTAGTGTAGAATTTTGGACCCCATCCAGAAAAATTATATTAAAACTACCACCATGGGCACTTCATCCCTTAAAATGTACATATTATCCTTTAAAAAGTGAAAATTTGTATAACGTCTCACTGTATTCAGCTAAAAATTATTCTATCCCTAAAGCGTGTTTAGAAAATATGCTGTTTTTGCATACTATTTAGCCAAATTACGCAACGGCGCTTAAAATGAAGTTTCCTCTGTCTAAACGTGAAAATTTAGGTGTTCTTAAAAAAGGTAAAAAAGTAGTTACACATGTTACCTAAAAATCGTTAGATGGTTTTGTATAAAAAAATCCACTGTATTGAGCAATTAGTAGAATAGAGAAATATATAAAATAGCAGAGCATGGCATCCACTTACCGTTGAAAACCAAACGTTATTTTGGTAAATACATATCTGACGTCTTCACATACTTATTAATATATTTTTAAAGAATCTATCAAACAAAGCTTCACAGCTTCAACTAGTTTTGTTAATTTAATGTGACCTTTTAATTACATAGTACAGGCAGATCACCAAATATCAGGTGAAACAAGTTCACTAAAAATAAGAACTACTTCAAGTCTAACAAAATCAATATAAAATTTAAGGTTTTTCACTATTTACCTTATCTTATTATCTTAATGACGTAAAAAAAACAAAAGTTAGAAAGCAATTAAAACCAATTCAGATTTCAATGAAAAAGCCTTGTAGGTTCAAATCAGTGTTTTTTACCACTAGGCTAGTAGGTTCAAATCAGTGTTTTTTACCACTAGGTTATTGCGGTCACCTGCAGCTGATTTCGCAAACGCTTACATCTACATATTGTTAACTTCAATGATATTACGCAATTGATTTAAATATTTATTTATGGGAAATGTTCAGGTAAATAAGTATCGAACGATGTTCAGAAATGGTATTTTTCTTAAAGCGGGTAGAAAAATTCATGAGGACAAAATATGTCAAACTTTTTTGTACATTATTCACTTACTTTATTATGGTCGTTGTTACAGTCATTCAAAGTAATAGCAGTGCTACCAACTGCAGTGCTAGAGTTCTTGAAAACATCTCAGGAACCTTGCATATACAATTATCGTTAAATATGCCATCTTGTGCAAATCCTGCGCCGTGCGCACAACACAAATTAAATCTAACTATTCTCATTGTTTACACATATCCAGAACTCGATCACCAGAGCTTTTCTATTCTTTTGGCTGTGGGGTTGAACATTGCGTAACTGGCACGGGTGTAATTTCTAATGTTGCAAAGTTCGTCAAATTGATTAATGCCAAAGGCTGATGTGTAAATCACACTTTGCTGAACTAAGACTGAATAATACCATATTAGGAAGTTTGGAAATTGGAATGCACAAAAAGATGAGAACAAAAATGGAGTAAGTAAATAAAGTGTAAGAAAGGGAAGAAGTTAATTTATAGGTTTTTTGGAGTAGTATAAGATGAATTGATTGAATAGTATTAATCTAATGGCATCGAATGTTAAACGCGGAATAAACTGAATCAGCTATGAATATGAAGGATTATCAAAAAGATCTGTTTCATTTCATATTTAATCAATTAAAGTGTTAAATTATTTACAGGTTTTACCTAATCTAGATTGAATTTTAACTTTGGGAATGTTAATTAATCATTAGGCTGTGAAAAGCAAGATATTTTTCGCTCTTTAGAAGCCAACAATTTTAAATATTTGATTAAAGCGTGGCTTTGAAAGGTATTTTCTGCACCCACGGGCATGGTTGATTAAGTTAACAAACAAAAGCAGTAGAAACCGCGGCGAATCTGGTATGCAGGTCTTGTGTCTTTTATCTTTTATTAACGCAAACATATATTTATTTATTTTTTGTTTTAAAATTCGCTTAATTAAAAGACATAAGTTTTTGCGTGAAAATTGTGTTGCATATGAAGTCTTGCAACAAAAATTCATTCCATTTGCTTGTTTTCTAATAGCTCAGATTATATATGAAGTATTTGAAGGATATACACGCTAAATATACAAATATTTTAAGAGTATATTAAATACATGTTGCGTACATGTACATACGTATATCCTATAACTTATCACATTTGCACAAATAATGTTGTGCAAATGTTAGCTGTATATAGTTCCGCATATAACTCGTATATATGTTTATACGGCACAAACATTCGTGTAATATTTACCAAATATATACACACCGAATATTTTTATTTATTAATTATATTTCCTTAATAATATTCAGGCGATATTCTTGAAATATGTGCATCCAATATTGGTTATATATGGTTTTTAATATTTAGGAAGTATTCGCTTTAGGTTCCTCCAGGCAAATATTACTTATATCTCATTTGTTAGATTCAGGAAATGTTTCTTCACAGCTAGAAAAAATA
>JABXWE010046436.1:0-16193 GCA_014611495.1 Limonius californicus
ATTTTACTCGTTCAAAATACAAATACTACTCAAATTACACATGACATTAAAAATGATTCAAAATTGGATTCGAATTCTAACTAAAATCCAGGTGGAAGGATTTAATGAAAGCTTAATGTAAGTCCAGATCAAAGAACAATACAACAGAATCCAAAATTTAGTATAAACTATCCAAATTATAATAATTAATTAATGTAATTGCAATTAGAACGATAATCCATCTGTAAAGATTGATTCCAAAACTATATCAATATTCAGATTTAAAGATAAACTTGCGTTTTAATTCTAGTATAATATCTAAAGTTCTACTTATTCATTAATTAAAGCTATCACATTTACATACACTAGGAGAGTAGTATTAAAATTGAATTTATGTTAAAACGACCAAAGGTCTTAAAAGGATCCACTGTAAAACTAGATCATCGTCCAGATTAGAAATGGACCGTAAATTATAATAAATTAATATCAAAGTTCAACTGTTAGCACTAGTTTTAAATTCAAAATCTGTTAGGCAACTTAATTCAATCCAACTTCAGCTTAAAGGATCTACCTAAAAGGAAATTTTGAGCATTAAGAAATAAGAACCACACTAGGTATTTTAATCAGAATACCATTCGATTGTAATCTGAATTAAAAATAAACATTGAAAGATGTTGTAAAATCCCGAAATTTCAGAGTAAATGGGCAAATTTGAGACCTTTATGTATTTTCAAATAACCATGACTAGATTAAGATCAGATAAACCTTACGCAATGCGAGCTGTAGAAAAAAGGACACATTTTATGTTGCTTTTAAACCTTACGGCTTTTTTAAAAGGGTTCACGACCATGAGCTGGAAAAACCTTATCTACGAAGAGTGATATATGTTTCTGACTTTGTTTGCCTAATTTAAGTGGCCCTAACGAAGGAAAATGAATCTATTGGGCCTTTGAAATGAAGCATATCGATTATTTAATTTATAAGTTCTTAAATAATAAAATTCAGTAATCGTTCTAAATTTTCTAAATAACATATATAAATATTTGGTAAATAATTGAGTCAGAAGGGCTATAACTAAACCCTTCGGGAATAAATTCAAAGAATTTTCTAATTTTCAAAAACTACACCAGTAGCAGCTTTTTATGGACCTTCAGTTACTTTAGTCCAAACATTTTTAAAGGATTCTATGAAAATAGTCGTAATATCGAAATCAGTCTTAGATTCCAAAGAAGATGTTTAGGAAATGCTAAATGCAAACCCTGAAGGTTTTAAGGTTTTTGAATCGTCAAACAGCTGTCTAAGAAGCGCTCAACGTCAACCCTTCTTATGTAAAATCTTTTCTGAGGTTATATCTCTTTTTACTGAAGGGGTTATGAAGGATACTTCAAGAATTTCGATATAGTAACATGATTACTCTTGAGATTCTAAAGCAAAAATTGATGATAAACGAAAGCTTTTGGAAAGAATCTTTTTTGTGTATTTTCAAAGGTTATTAAATTCTCTTTGAAATCCAAAATCATTACAGTATTTTTAAGGTACTCTATTGGCTCTTGTATTTCTAAAAGGACTTTGAAGAAGTCTTCTAAGATTCTTACATAGTTATCCAATTTTTTATGTGCCTTTTGAAGATACGTTCTTATTTCTAAATCATATATCTTATTATTCGCAAAGAGTTAGCATAGTGAATCAAGTGTTACTAAGGTTCAAAAAAAAATCGATGAAAAAGTTAAATTGTAGCCCTTAACTGGAGCTAAAACTTAAAAATATTCCTGTGGAGTATTTAAAAACTTCTCAAAAAAACTGATACAAACCCTGAAAACTCCTAGAGAAGTGAATTTGGAGGAGCTAAAACGCTATAGAAATTGAACCTTTTCCTAATGTTCCTTCTTTAAACTTGAACGGTTATAATATCAGATAAACGAGGTCACAGTATTAAAGCTATTCCAAAGGGCTCTTGGAGATCATTCGAGAATACTCATAATTATAACAATAAGGTTACTAAACTAAACTAGAATCCTGCAGAAAGGAACAGTTAACTATTACGTGCGTTGCACACTTAAAGACCCCATACATAGGGTACTTACAGCTTCTACTCCAGAGAAACTTTACTAGACAGAATGCCTCGCTGGTTTACCATTGCCTTCAGAAGAATAACACCCATTAAAAATCCGACGTTCTATGCATGTACAAAGTTTATATCTCTTTCCAATACTGTATTTTCTAGAAAGTAAATATGGTTGTACATTAAAGATATTCTCGAAGGTTTTGAGTTTCATAATGACAAAGTTATTATGTTGATCACCAAGAGCTCAACATGAGCCCTTCACATTTTTGTGAGACACTCGAGTAGCTTACAACTTTGCCAATGTTTTTTGCAGGACTTTGAAGGATATTTCGAAAATACGGACAATTATCTTCATTTGAACCTTCATTTCTGGTTATAATTTCTTGAGGGGTTACTTCGGGAGATTTTGTTTGACTTTGCAGGATCTCTAACGTATCCGTCTTGAAAATATGGAGGATAAGTATAATCCGAGAAAAGTTTAATTGCGCCCTTAAGCTGTGATTTTCAGGTTTATGAAAACAACGCGTTTATTTTTAACGCGAAAGCCGTATCCTTCTGATAAAATAAGCAGCGAATTGTATTTATAAAAGCTGTTAACGAAGTGTTTCGACCTTAATCCCATTTTCCTCAGAGCGTTTCTCTTTACGCCGCGATGAGAGAGCCTTTTCTCCGTCTTAATCGTGTTTTCCAATGACATTTTCCTCTTTAACGGCACGGTTCCGTTTTGATGCGTCTGCTATGCGAATTGACCAAGTCGTATATCCGGATTTAAATTGATTCACCCCTGGGGAGGCAGCTCCGGCCCTCTTCGGGGAGTTTGGCCGGGCAACAGAAGTGTACTTTTATGAAAAAGAGCCCTCGAAAAAATATTGCCCGATATACGCCTACCACCGTTGTGGCGTTTTTCAAAGTTTTAGATTGCGAGCGTTTCTAGAGGGAGCAAAAAGGCCCTTAAACTTTCAAGCACGACTATCCCGAGCAATGCTAGAATTTAATAAAGCACAAATATTCGCGCGTAACCATTACGGAGTATAAGACATAAAATTCCGCACTAAATATAAAAATTTTACCGAAAAAACCTGTAAATCATAAAAAGGAGAGGAGCAAGATCATAAACCGCCCCCAAGTCAAATAGAACGTTACCTCCGCGCCGGAAGCGTCCTCGTGCGCCCTCTCGCTTCCACTCGTCGGTCAAGTCGGGGCTACGTGTGGCGAGAATTTGTTGCGGGGCGAAGGATCAGCAAAAGTGTACACATATATCTTTTTGCCACTTGAAAAGTTATACTGTAAATCGAAATTTTTACGCCGAAATGTGATGTATGTATGCGGTCGTCGTGATTTGTGTGTCGGGGTCCGATCGTCGTTACTGGCTTAGTTCACTGCCATATAAATGGGGTACAATCGATCCCAGCCCTCCTCCCCACACCATGTAGATTTTTGAACACTGCCGGCTTTAAAAAATCAGCTGCTCACTGTAATTCACCGGATTGACACGTATTCACTCGGGATTCTATAATTGATTCTGTATTCGATGACAAACTGCTCCTCTTTCTGATCCGGGATAATCGAAAAAAACTGGATTTTGTTGCGATTCAGCTCGGAACACGTCTGGACCTAGATTACTTTAAACCGTTTTGATTTTGGAACATCTCTATTAAAATAGCTTGACTCGGAAGAAAGAATCGCACCGAGTGAAGCCGCCGTATAATTTACCGTTATTTGAAAAAATATTTTGGTTCCCGTGGAAGAAATTCACTCACTATACATTTTTATGCAGGAAATGGCATTGAGAACAATATAAAGTCAAACTGATTTTATGTTTCGGAGAAACTTCGATTGGATTTTGTTGCGATTCAAATCTGAACGTGTCTGGCCCCAGACTACTTTCAACCGTTTGGATTTTGGAGCAACTCTATTAAAATAGCTTGACTCGGCAGAAACAATCGCATCGAGTGAATCCGTCGTATAATTTACCGTTATTTGAAAAAATATTTTGGTTCCCGTGGAAGAAATTCACTCACTATACATTTTTATGCAGGAAATGGCATTGAGAACAATATAAAGTCAAACTGATTTTATGTTTCGGAGAAACTTCGATTGGATTTTGTTGCGATTCAAATCTGAACGTGTCTGGCCCCAGACTACTTTCAACCGTTTGGATTTTGGAGCAACTCTATTAAAATAGCTTGACTCGGCAGAAACAATCGCATCGAGTGAATCCGTCGTATAATTTACCGTTATTTGAAAAAATATTTTGGTTCCCGTGGAAGAAATTCACTCACTATACATTTTTATGCAGGAAATGGCATTGAGAACAATATAAAGTCAAACTGATTTTATGTTTCGGAGAAACTTCGATTGGATTTTGTTGCGATTCAAATCTGAACGTGTCTGGCCCCAGACTACTTTCAACCGTTTGGATTTTGGAGCAACTCTATTAAAATAGCTTGACTCGGCAGAAACAATCGCATCGAGTGAATCCGTCGTATAATTTACAGTTAGTTGAAAAAATATTTAGCTCCTCGTGGAAGAAATGCACTTCACTATACATTTGTATACAGGAAATGACCTTCAACATAAAATAATGTCAAATCGAGGTTTTGACTTTCGAGCAACTTTATTAAAATAGCTTAACTCGGCAGAAAGAATCGCATCGAATGAATCCGTCGTATAATTTACAATTAACTGAAAAATATTTTGCTTCCCGTGGAAGAAATTCACTCACTATAAATTTTTATACAGGAAATGACCTTGAAAACGATATCAAGTCAAACCGTTGTTTTGAATTTGGAGCGACTCTACTAAAATAGTTTGACTCGGCAGAAATAATCGCATCGAGTGAATCCGTCGTATAATTTACAGTTAGTTGAAGAAATATTTAGCACCTCGTGGAAGAAATGCACTTCACTATAGATTTGTATACAGGAAATGACCTTGAACATAATATAAAGTCAAACCGATGTTTTGATTTTGGAGTAACTCTATTAAAATAGATTGACTCTGAAGAAAGAATCGAATTAAGTTACAGTTAACTGAAAAATACTTCGCTTCCCGTGGAAGAAAATCACTCACTATACATTGTTATAGTAAATGACCTTGAAAACATATTTAATGTCAAACCGATTTGCTCGAGCAGATTACAGATTAAGCAACGTATTATTGGTTTTGAAATATAATTTCTAAAATGTTTTAAATACTGTTCGTCTTCCAACACGGTGAAAACGTCCATGGACATTCTTAGCAAAATTCAAAATGTCAAATCAATCCAGTTTATAACTTATACATATCCAATTTGGATTTAATTCATAAAATGTGATATTTAAGAGTTGAATTACAATTACCTGCTTTTCTTTCAGACGATCGAGAATCAATTTTACGTCGTAATCGCAGGTTTTATTAATTTACAGCCAGTTGTGATTATTATTTAGTTTAAATTTGGATTTAAAAGTGAATTCCTTAGGTACACTGGTGGAAATAAGCCCGAACTTTCCGGAACGCCGTTCCGGTAAAAGACTATTTGGAAGCGGAATTTAAAATCACCAGGAAGTAAACACAACGAATAGTTTATTTTTGGTAAACAATCTACAACTAAAAAAATTGGAAGCATAATTAACACAAAATGATTTCTCACTGAAATCTGTATTCCTTATATACCGGTCCGACTATGGACAGCGCGCCGAGCGAGGTAGAAGCACGCTGTACACTTATTCTTTGCGCATGACACTAAGGTGTACGTAGGTGTTCCAGTTTTTTATCACTCAACCAATTACTATT
Organism: Limonius californicus; assembly: GCA_014611495.1. Classification (NCBI taxonomy): domain Eukaryota; kingdom Metazoa; phylum Arthropoda; class Insecta; order Coleoptera; family Elateridae; genus Limonius; species Limonius californicus. The sequence goes on from JABXWE010046436.1 coordinate 5,819, forward strand.
TTCCCCCTGTTCGTGTTTATGTCCAAATGGAAATACTTGCCTTTTTCTCCGCTGTAGTTTAGGATCTACTTAAATTATAATATATTTGAGAATTTCATGGGATTTATTTCATATTTGGATTGGAATCCGGAAAGTGGGATCTTCACATTTTGCCTTGTTTTCGAATCATCAAAAATGTCGTTCGTATAAATTCTACATGAGCAGCTTTATCGTTACTTGAAACTCTGAATTACAAATCACAAACATTGAGTGTACTAATTAGTAATTCAAATATAGCAATCCTTTTGCACAACTTGTTTATATAACTTTGAAGTAATCTCTATTTAAATTCTAGTTTTATTTAATTGCTTTCAATATTTGTAACAATTCTGCAATAACCTTACATTTGTCAAGTCAATCCCATTTATCGATGGATTAATTCACAATAACTTTATTTTATAGTTTTAGATCCAATTTTGTCCTTTTTCATCGAATTCCGATCCATCTTCAATAATGAAGATTCTTGTTTACATACATGTTATAGTAATCCCCAATTTCAAGTCAATCCATTGGATTGTGTTAAACTCGAATTATACTATTCTTTTTAAATATGGTATAAAGTTTCAAATTGTTCCTGAAACTTTCTTTCCTCTCTCGTTTTAAAGATATGCGTTCATATCATCACCATCATTATCAGCATCATCATCACTATCGTCATAGTCATCGCCACTATCATCATCATCATCATTATCATCAGCTTTTTGTTCCTCTGCTGGGAACCGGCCTCTTCTCTATACGTGTTTCTCCTCAGCGCTAAAGTAGAAACATGGTGGATCTACAGTTTAAGATCGAATCCAAACAGAAATTACAGAGGCGGTTTTTGGATTAAAAGCCCGCGGTTGGTATATTGGGAAATTGCAGAAGATTTTTATACGCTGCTTGGTAATGCCGGGAAGGCGAACCCAAACCATAACAATAAAGCCAAATTTCAAGCTAATCCATGTGGCAGTTGGATTGAAATCTCTTTTAATAATACAAATCAACCCCTAATATGTCTCCTTGCAATCTAACTCTAGGTTGCATCAACATCAAACACGATTACAAATGTTTCACTAATCCTACCTCTGAAGCCGATCTATGTTATTGTAAGATTGAAATTGATATGCAGTTGGATCGAACAAGAGAATGATTTGCCGTTACCCGAATTTTGAAATATTAGTGCTTCAATAGCCTTAAAGATCCTCCTCTTCTTCGATTACATTATCTCTTACGAGACGCAGCGATCTTCTCTCCTATGCCTGGGTTGCGCGTTTAAAGTGGCACAAACCTAGAGGACCTACAGCTTAACGTGGACTCTAAACCGCAGGAAATGTAAACTCTTCTACTCTAGAGAAGATTTTCTAAGCTGAATAACTCGCTGGTTTGCTCTTGCTCCAATAATCTAAAATTGCAAGTCAATCCTTGCCAGGGTTCAATTAATATTTGGATTAGCTTTTCGCATTGAATTTTTAGATCTAAACATTACGCTTTCGTTGAAACTCTTTTGCGCTATTATAGGGCAGACTAACATCCAGTAGCCATTGGCTACTTTGTGACTCAAGGCCGTTGTAAATACAACCTCCATAGAATTTAGAAACCCCTCACAAGCTAAAGGGAAAAAAACAGAAATGTTTTAAAAGAGAATTTTGAAGGTTATAAGGCAGACTAGCAACCCATGTCCATTGGCCGTATTAAAAGGTGATGGTTGTAGCAACTTTATGGAATAATTATTGGAAGGACGAGTTTTTTCAATACCCTTTTCACGTAAGGTTTCTGGGAAACGGTTGTACTAAAAAAGTTAAAAATAAGTAACCTGCATCCATCGGCTACTCATCATCATCATCATCTGACATGGAGCTGACTCGAGGGTCGATCCTGGACAAAATATTAAACAAAAGCAGTTGGAAAGGGTTACGTCCATGAGTTATTCAGAAGTCTTTATCGAAGTCAAACCGACGCTTTCATGCTGAAAACTTGATTAATAACGTTCGAGCCCTTCGAAGGAATTTCGGCAGGAAAAAACCACAACTTTCGAGTGAAAATTAGCCATTCTTAGCGCGGGGATTGAATTAAATGGATTGCATCTCAAAGAAAGTTTTTGGTATTGAAAGGAGGAAGAGAAAAACCAATATTAAAAGTATAATTTGGTTATATAAAAGTTATGCCTTTGCGGCAGCATATGGACAACAAAAAAAGCCCAGCGAGCGCTCCCAGTAAAAGCTTTTTAAAGTCCCGAAGTCGCTATGAAAACACGAGATTCAACATTAAAATCTTACGGAAAAGAAAACTAATATTTCAGGGCAGGCCAACTTTTTTATTATCGTGAAGTTTTCTTCACAAGTCGAGGACACAGTCGCAAAGATTTAGAATCCCTTATACGTATAATCTCGGCGTGAGGAGAGGAGGTTGCGGGCGTATTGATTTATACAATATTGTGGAATTACCGCATTAAGCGGCTTCCATGTAACCTGTGTGTGAGCTCGAATCCGCGCGCTAAATCATATTCCAGACTATAAAAGAGACCGCACTAAGTCAAACTTAAGCAGAGAGTACATAAGGTGTGCTGTTCATTATCGTACTTGGAGTAATGGCCCATAGAGCGGGCCATATGGCCTGAGTTATGGCGAAAGCAACTGCAGAATGTGAAATATTAGGAAATCGCCTGTTTTACACAACGCCATTTTTATTACCCGCTGCCTTTTTGACACTCATAACTGCTCTTTTAAAACTACCCCAGAACATATCCATAAAGAAACCCCAACTTCCAACTTATAATAAAAATACAAGCAATGCTCAACACGAACGATGGAAATTTGACTCCAGAAAAAAGAACCGAAAGGCATAAATGGACTTTCCTCCAACTTTTCCACACATTTTTTATGTGAAAAGTGTTTTATATCGCAACGCTCCAGTTTCAACAGTTGCTGCAAAACTGGAAATCGAGCCGAAGGATTTTCGCTAGATAAGCAGATGATGATTCGTCGCCCTCACTTTACAACCAGTAATTATATCTGACGAGAGTTTTCAATTGATTTCTCAGTGCTGTAAATGCTCTTGACTAAATTACAATCTTATATTTCAAATAGGATTGCACGAAACGGTCTTTCAAGTATGTAAAGCTTTGAAAACCCTTTGCCACCACAACAATGGGTGTCCATTAGACTTCCATTCTTGACTTGAAAAACCCATCTCAGCCATGTTACTTTTGTTAGTTTGCGTTCCTACTGAAGATGGCAACTTAGTTGTCGTATTTAGGTGCTCTAAATATCTTAGTGGTAAGGGACTTTTCCCTTTTATTTATATTTCCAAACCGAAATGTTCTAATTTTTCATCATTTTCCTTGTTAGAAAAGGGCTTGAAATAAATAAAACCTTACAATAGCATTTATTCCACGCCCCCACAACCAAAAAAAGTCACATTGTGTATTTAAAAGAGAACTATTGATTGTTTGCAACGCCAAAATTCAGTTTACCATTTCTTTATTAATAATATTATTATTTTAAGGGGTGGGAGACTGAAATGAGAAAAATGTGTAGAGGTAAGTAATGGGAGCTACCAGCAGGTATGAGGACGAAGGAGGGAAGATAGCGGAGGGCCATGAAAACAGGGTGGGAATAGAAGATGAAAATGAAATGTGTGGAGGGATGATGATGGAGGGGAGGAAATATGAAGAGAGGAAGAGACAGACAACTAATCCTGCGTCTGCAAACAAAGAAGGAGAAAGATGGACGTAATTAAAATTTAATTATCAACGAATCAAAACTTTAATTATAGTATTTGTTGCTGACAGTTTACCAACGAACTAAATATATAAAGCAAGTTAAAAATTGGTTTTTAAATTAATTCAAACACGATTAATGTATGTAAAGATTGGGTTTTCAAACATTCGTAGGGGTCGTTATAAGGGCACAATCTGTGTAAAAACTATAGAGGGTGCTGGAGATTTGGCCGTTAGTAAATACCCGAAATTGCAATCCAATTCTATGTATAGGTCTCGACAAATTATTTTTATCGTTCTAATGCATTTCTTTAAATTGTTTTAATTAATTATGTTACCCACATTTGAATATGTTTGGTTAATGATCTAATGTATGCGTTTTTGACTGTGAAGTATCACCAATATAATGAGTTCAACCTGCTTTTGCAAGCTTATAGAATAAGGTATCTGGCATTACATAATTAAAATAATGCAATAAGACTGAAAATGAATACTTATAAAAATATGCCAGAAATCGATCAAATTCTGTTTGGGGGGAGGGGGCGGCACTTCCCTAAAATACTCCTAATTAAACCTACGCTTAGCTGAACGTTTGTGGGAAAAACATACCTTCTTCTTCTTCTTCTGTGTATAGGCCAATGGCCTGTTAACATGAGATTGCATAAGTAGCTCCGATTCTACAACTACTAAAACAGAGAAAATGAATAGCGGACAGATAAGACAGAATAGAGATATGAAGATAACGAAAAAGAAGAGATAAGGGACCTCGGTGGAGCAGTGCGAATACGCGCTGTCAGTGAAATGCGGCGGATCAGCTGGGGTGTTCGAATCCCGGCTGAGGCGACGTCTGTATTTCACTTAGTTAAGTTTAAGGTACATGTTGCATGAATGCTTAAGGGACGGCCTCACCCCTCTGAAGTAATTCGAAAGCGGTTCGGGGGGGGGGCGGTAGCATGGATAAATAGAAAACGAAAAAGCAAGAGAAACAATGAAGGGAAGGAAAAGGGGATTACTAGAACGCAAATATTTTTGTAAATTCTACAAATAATTTTCGGAAGATCGGAAGATTTTTCAAATTTTATTATTCTGAGAATAATAATCATATATTTTCTATCACGTCAAAGTATTTTTTGGTATTTACTTAGGTTACACTTATTTTTGCTTATGAAGCTTGTCATCCATCCCAAGCAGTGTAAAAAAAACGTTTGCATAATTACATTCTGTACAAGAAAGTTTTTAAATTTTTAATAGTTTTGTCACTACTTTCATACGTGCAGAGACTCGTGTAGTCCTATTTTTTGATATTTCTTTAATTCAAACTGTTTTCTATTTGTAAGGCCTATCACCGATCCGAAGCTAGAAGAAGTTTTCTGTCATTGATAAGCTTCAATTTGGAAATTTTTTGAGATTCTACAAATACTTTCGTAAACTTTGCCATTTTTCCAACGGGATACTGTAATTATTTATCTTGCATTCACTTCTGCTTTTAAGACTTATCACTGATTTGAGCCCCTATGAAAAAACTTAGAACCACTTTAAGATCATCAAATGATTCAAGTCGGACTTTAGCTTGGGTATATTTCTGCTATAATATCTTAAAAATGTTCCGGAAACGTTTATATTTTGTATCGCTAAAGCTATTCTATTCAGATATTTTCTCATTAATCCAGGAATATTTTGATTATTTATTTAATATGTCTAATTATGTTTGTAAGGCCTGTAATCGATAAGAAGGAACATTTTCAGAATTTTTGAGCAATTTTCCTATCGGTTTCTATATTTTATTTAACCTCAAACTTTTATCTTTTTGTAACTCCACCGTTTTCCCAAGTAGCGGTTTATGTGTTTGCGTATTCCTCGAAGCTGTTATGAAGATACCCTATAATAAATTTCGTGAAAAAATGGTTGGTACAGCTAAGACAATCTACTCGAATTACTTGAGACCGGAAGGTGTGCTTTCTGTGTAAGCAATGAAAACAAAGGTACTGCTAATTGTGATCGTTGATATACATTTACTTGTCAAATAGATCCGGAGATTACTGCAATAGAAGAATGCAAACTATGTGAAAAGTTATTTGCACGCTGTTTGGAAGAGGAATTTTTATTATATAAACTCGTTATTATGTGTGTTTTGGTAGCTCAGTTGGTAGAGCGCTCGCTTTTTGAGTAAAATGTCGATTCTGGCTTGGGTTCGAAACCTTAGCATTACTATGCAGATTTGTGAAAATCTTGTCTACAACCCACCACACACAATTTCCCAATCGGGCTTGCAACCGTGCTAAAAAACTTCTCTGGAATTTGATTGGATTCGACGTTATATTGTAGGTCCCCGTGTTTCTACCTTAGCGTTGCGGAGAAACACGTGGCAGGAGAAGATACCGATGCTCAGCAGTGGGACGAAGAGGCTTTCAATGAAACTAGTTATATCAGGAGATCGGTTTGCGCCACCGATTTAGAAGCTTTCTACTACCGTATTCACTCTTGTACAGCTTCCATACCGTCGTTATTTAACAGAAATATTTTCTCAGATAAAAATTGTTATAGTAGACCAAACAAATAAAAATTGGATGGGGCAATATCAGGACTGTATATTGCATGCGGGAAGAAAGTCCCACTAAAGTTTGTTTACAGTATTCTTGCAACGGTATAACGGCGAGCACCTTATTGGAGAAAGCAAACAGAACTTTGTCTTCTCTACCGTTTGTTCCTAATCGCCTGCTTATCATTATCGGGCAGAAGTATTGAATAGTAGTCTGCATTCAATGTATGATGTTTCGTAAGGAAATTAACAAAAAGCTCCTTTTTAGAACTCCAATACAATGTTGTCTTCACTTTACCGGCTGACAACTCAATTTTTGCTTTCTTTGGTTGTGGAGATGTGGTGTAGTACCAATGCATGCTTGCACGTTTTGAATCAGGAGTAAATAAAGATGCCCAGGTTTCATCCGTTATCACAAATAAATCTAAAAAGTCACCTCCTTGTCTCTTTCGTATCGGTACAGTGAAGAAGAAGCGAGCTGCAAACGATTTCACTTGTGTTCTTAGGCCAACAAGCGCATAATTCACCTGGAACTCACCTTGAAATACTTTAGTTTGTTTTTTATGATGTTTTAAACGCTTTTGACACAAATTTATAAACTCTGAGGAATTAGAGGAATTTTCTTTCTAAATAAAAGCATTTTCTTCGTTTTCACGATACACGAGCTCTCCCGTCTTTAAAAGATTTCGTCCGCTAAAATACACGACTTTTAGAAAGACATTGATCGCCGTATTGTGCTCGCATCTGGTAAGAATTTCAGTCGAATTTACGCCTCCATTCGTAAAAATTATGTGCTGTTTTACACTACAATGAACAGAATCTTTCGACAGCGGCGAATTTTAGTTTAAACATTCCAGTCTATATTTAAACACTCCTCGTATATGCATTATTAATAATTACAAAAAATATTCAACAAGAGCTACTAAAATTATTAATCATATTGTTATTACTTATTAATATATTAAATCCAAAACTTTCAGAATATAAGGTTGATAAGGTTTACGAAAATTTCTATATTAATGTAGAAATTGCACTGACCATTTTCCGGGTAAGTTTTCAAGAAACATTCACAGTACTAAAACTCGCCGAAAGGGGGAAGACAAACTGAGCTGCACGAGCATTATGTGAATTGAAAATCGTTCAGTGCAAGCACATAAATAGGCATGGGTTAGCGGGATCTGCAACAATATATTTAACCTACATCAGAAGTGTAAAATTTAATTTGGAATGTTGCCAACCTTATAAAGCACCTATGCCGGGAGACATCTTCACATTTTTCATCCGTAATCCCTGGACATATTTCCAATATTGATTTATACTCATTTCTCTGCATTTATACACAAAAGATGTAAGGGATGAGGACGGATTTTCGTCGTGGTGCCTTCTTTTACTTATAATATTTCATAAAATATTAATGGCTTTAAAAGCCCCGCGAAAGCGACATATTATTGCATTCCACGTCAGATACTCATCTATAATTTAAATATATTTCGCCAAAAGGAATTTTTTTCAAGATATCAAGCTCGTCCCCGATATATCTTCCGGTATTAGTATTTTTAAAGAGACGTTTTTATGAGTTCGTTTTTTGAAATATTCGCGAGGAGTCTGTCACGGTACGTTTACACTTTCTCATGCTTCCAGTTTGTGCTGGCAAAAATTTCAACTTTAAGATTTTGACAAAAATACAAGAACTTGGAAGAAATTTGAAGTGGTTTTCTACAATTACAACTGTTCGATTCTAACTGCTTTTTAGAAGCAGAAACTGAATTTTGTCAGGGAATCCTCCATAGTGTTGTAATGTAAACGTAATACTTTGTGCATAAACTCTCTACCTTTAAAATAGCATCATTCATTCAAAAGTCCTCACGCGGCAAGTGCGCCAAAATTATGTTTATTGTTGAATAATGCCTTTTTATATTTATTACAAGGACCTACAGATTCAATATTCTGTATCAAAAAATAAAAAATTATTGTACATAATAGAATACAATGACGGTGAACTTAATGGCTTTTCTTATAAATTGTTAGATGTAGATTTTCCGCATGTTCTTAGTGTAAATGTAACTGTATTGTAAAACATATAAATATATTTGTTCTGCTTTAAAAAGTATGAATCATTTCAAGTGAAGCCAATAGTACAGAAAAATTATGTTCAGTGTTTGTTCTATGGAGAACTTGTATAAGCATTACAACCATATAGTTTATTTCTTTCTTATCAATAAATAAAGAGTATACAATGAAAATCGAATATGCTGACGGGGTGAAGGTACTACACTATCGTATAAATTGTTAAATGTAAAATATTCTTAGTCTATGTTTGCCAATTAGGAACTACTTACAGAAATCTAAATTCGAATAACAAGTATGGAAGGAAAGGCATGGATTAAATGTTTGAATAAACGCTTCAACCACAAGTTTGTATGGTTTACAGGCTTACAGCCATGCTTTATTACTGTTATTTTGGGAGAATTGTGAGCAGGAAAGGGTGACTAGGGTGACTATTCGTAAGCGACAACTGTCAAAGCACAATGTGTAAATTTATAAATTCAAACTGTAACTATGAAAGTGAAGGTATGGCTTAGGCGAATTGATAAACACTGCAGCTGCACGGTTATATGGTTTACTGTTTCCAGACGAATTATACATTTAAGTTAAACGATAGCTGTTGGTATAAATTCGAGTTACAAGTATGAAGACCAATGGACCATATGGATGTTCTGACAAAGACTTCAACCACACGGTTATATGGTTTACTGGTTTTCCAATAACATCTTATAAAGCCATGCTTTATTAGTATTATTTTGCGAGAAATCTAAGCAGGGAATCCGCTAGGGTGACTACTTGTAAGCGATAGCTGTCAACGCAAAATGTATAAATTTCTAAATTCAAACTGTAAGTATGAAACTAAAAGTATCGCTTAGACGATTTGATAAACACTGCAGCTGCAAAGTTATATGGTTTACTATCATTCATAATGTTAGCAGTTAAAATGTTTCAAGGCGAATTAGATGTTTAAGTTATAAAAAATCAAATTGCAGTTTTAAAGCCAGAATGTATAGTAGAAAAATAATGTAAAAATAGTTGTTCTATTTTAAAAGTATTAAATATTTCCCGCAAACCCAAGGGTGTAGGAAAATTATGTTCAGTCTTGAATGATGTACTTCTGTAAGCATTACAAATATGTAAAATTTAATTCTTTCATATCCATAAATACAGAAAATACTGCGAATGTCGTATATGGTGACGGCGAAGGTACGCGACCAACTTGTAGATTATTAGATGAAGAATATTCTTACTATATGTCTGATATTTAGTGACTACTTGCAAGCGACAGCTGCTGGCGCACCTTACAGAAATCTAAATTCAAGTTGCAAGTATGAAAACCAAGGGGCCGATTAGATATTTTAACAAACACTGCAACCATAAGGATGTATAGTTTACTGGTTTTCCAATAAACACCTTTTAAAGACGTTTTGTTAGTATTATTTTTGAGAGAAATGTGAGCAGGGAATGCGCTAGGGTGACTACTTGTAAGAGACAACTGTCGACGCACACTGTATTGGTATACATTTATAAATTCAACCTGTAAATATGAAAGCAGAGGTACCGTTAGCCTATTTGATACACTCTACACATGCAAGGTTAGATGGAAAACTGTCATATTTTAAAATGTTTTAGTACCAGTTATACGTTGAGGTTGTGAAAGAACAATAAATCGCAGTTTTAAAGCCAGAATTTTTGCAGATTGAGAAAATGTAAAAATATTTGTTCTATTTTAAAAGTAGGAGCATTAATTACTTCCAGCAAAAACAGATAGTGCAGGAAAATCATGTTGAGTGTTGATTCTTGATTTCTATAAGCATTACAAAGATATAAAGTTTAATTTGTGGTGGTAGCTCAGTTGGTAGAGCGCTCGCTTTCTGAATAAAACAGCGATTCTGGCTTGGGTTCGAAACCTAAGCAGAACTATGCAGATTTATAAAAATCTTGTCTGCAACCCACCACACACAATTTCCCAATTCGGCTTGCAACCGTGGGATCTTAATGCTAAAAACCTTCTCTGGAATTTCTGTCGTTCGGATTCGACGTTAAACTGTAGG
>JABXWE010046440.1:0-12609 GCA_014611495.1 Limonius californicus
AACAAGTTCATTGAAAAATTAAGCATGAAATTTTTCAAATATCAACATTTCTAGTCATAAACTTTTTGCCAAATGTAAATGGTATCCACATTTGTTTTCCCCCCCCCCCTAAATAATAATACATATATTGCAATATATTCAATGTGCTGGAGGTGGTTAATCGGCTTTAAAAATTTTAATTTTTTCTGTAATATTTTCTAGGGGTATGGAGAACAGAAAGAAAATTAATTAAAAAATTAATAGTTCCAGTGCCAAGTTAAAACAAAAACGCTATAAATGTGAGTTTAATTCCAAACAGAAATCTTCGGTGAAGATATAAACAATCTTGTAAGGAAGGAGTTCTAAAAGCTTTTCGCTAAAACTATATACATTATTTTAATAACCTTTAAGGAAAATGCTGTGTAAAAGCTTGATTATTTTTATTACTGCAATATTATCAGCTATAACTCCTTGCATTGCATCTGCAGCAAAAGCCAATTTTTGAAGTATTTCCAACTAATTGCTTCAAGTATATGATTTTTATTTTGCATTACTATTTTTTGTATTACTATTCCAAACAACTTCAAAGCTTAAAGTTGCTTTCAAGTTATTTAAAAAATTATTCTGCCAATTATTACTTGCTACCATGTAACTACCTAGTACTATAATAATACCATAATCATTATATGTTTGCTATGTAAATTGCTATTCATACTGTTCGAGTAAAACATAAGTAACTGCACTTGGCCAGTATAAATGAAGACAATTTATTATTATTAACACTATAATTTAATTTATTTTTCTATCTCTCCTGTAACAGACTTGTTAGCTAAAACATGTATAGTCTTTGTAAATACTGGATTTAAATAAACACTTGTTTGGTCTTTGACCTTGAACAATGAATTAATGTATTTTACAAATTCTTCTAAAAACATTTGATCGTGCAGCGTGACATTTGGAATATGTTCTAAATGCTTGATTTAGAATCTTTCCCTAGTACGCCAATAAATTTAGTATTACAGCCATTAGCATGTCTTAATTTTTTTCAATAACCGTTATCTTGGACAGATTATAAAAAAAAATTGTTGCAAGTACTAATATTTTTTTACAGTAAATCAGACTCTTTTGTCGATTATAAACCTACCTCTTGTTCAGTTGTTTCCGAAGCAAAATCTGATGTGTCCATCAATTCATGTTCATCAGGCTTGGAGTTTGTTGAATTATTTATATTATTGTTATTTTGTACACCCTTTTTCTTCAAGTCTTTTTTATTACTCGCTACAAAATAAAAATAAAACTATAAATTGTATTGAAACACGACCGACAACAAATAGCACTTATTACATCAGCATTTTTGATTAAATGTACGTCACGTTTCTTTAAAAGCAAAAATAACATTTTACTTCTATTGCATCGTAACAAATTGCTCTACTTCCGCTCACACCAACATAACCAAACAGAATTATGCGGTACTTGTTGGAAGCTGCCATCTTACCACGAATCAGAAACTCACCTGAAGCGCTACAATACTTTAGGAAACCGTTTGCGGTTCCATTGAGATAATACTGCACAGACTGCCTAAAAGCATCTGCCCTCTTGTCATCTGTAAACATCCTTGCTACCAGCGCATCCATGTTCGATGGGGGCGGTAGAGATTTAACATAGTCCGCTATGGCCTTCACTCCCCCTTCACCGGCTAACTAAAATCATCACGTTACTAAGTAACACCACTATGCCAACCACAAAGCATATTAAAATCTCAATTAATAATAAACTTCAGACAAGAAAGTATCATCATCTGGATCTCAGACCCGAAAGATGGTAAAAAATATAGTATCATCATATGCAATTAACTGTCTTCATGCATTCATAAAAATTAAAAAAACCGTAACCTAAACTTACTTTATTATCTTTGCATCCAGCCATTAAAGCTATTTTACGGTACACATCTTGCAATTCGTTTTCCGGCAACATAAAATTGCCCAACAGAGCTGCCACAACGCAAACTTGCTCATTGCTGAGCTCCAGGGTTTTGACTAATTCACTAAGCATATACTCTTTGGTTTCGAGGGACCCCTGTGAAAACAAATGCATACTTGAATCTCCCAAGTTCAATCAAATTCTTGTCAATGGACGGGTTAAAAACTTCAGAATAGAACTATCATCAAGTCTTCAGTCCCGAAAGATGGTATAAATAGTAAAAATTCATCATATTATATATATATTAACACCGTGAAAAGACTCAACGTGCAGGATTTAGTCTCACCTTGTACGTGAGCTTGATGTGTTCGGATGAGAAATACCGAGGAGGATCAAATGCAGCGTACTCGGCATCATCACCCAAAAGTCCATGGAAACCATACTCCCTACAATAAGCTATGACTTCTTGATGATGATCATCCATTGTGCACATCTGAAACAATGAGTCTAATTTTATTTTGGCAAACCCAAATTCTTGTAAAAACCCGCCGAGACCACCCATAGTTGTGGTTTTCGTTACAATGTAAAGCAGTGATTCTCAACTGCTGTGCCAGAAACTGCTCTCAGAAATGCCAAAAAATTACAAAAAAATCTACAAAACCATGTTAATTTTTTTTATGAAATTCTTGATAAATTCTTCAAATAATTCCAAATTATTGTATCTTTATGGTTGCACATTACAAAAAAATTATTTGATTTAATGGTTTTTAAATTGCACGCAATATATTTTTAATGGAATCTGGTAGAGTGGAGAATTGCATTTTTTTTTCATCTGCCCAAATATTCCAGAAGTTTATAATTAATCAAGTGGCACCGGAACAACCAATATGCACACTGTTTCTCTTTTAAGCTCCGAGGAACAACCACCTTCACCAACTGATAATAATACCCTCCAAAAATACACAAATACAGTAGACACTCGATAGTGTGAACATCGCATAACAGAAACCTCGCATAATGTGAACAACATATTAATTATGCTAGGCCACCGTATACCGTGAACAAACTACACCTTCGCTTATGGAAACGAATGTCATTGACCTGCAATTATTTCGCCGTTGCGCTAGCTGTAGCTTTAAGTGTAAATCCCCGGTTGTGAATCCCGATATATTTGGTATTTCCCCGGTCGTATTAGCTGGAAATATTTTGTTTTTATTTCGTGTATTCACTCTAGGTAGGTAGTGCATTGTTAGTAGTTGTTATCTGCGTGTGCAGCCTTAGTAATGTCGGTGCATATCAATAAAATGTCGCTTAAAAAACGAAAGTGTCTACTCTTCATGAGAAATCGCTTGTGATTCAAGAATTAAATGATGGGCAAGGTGTTACGCATTTAGCCAAAAAATATGGTGTGGCAAAATCTACAATTTGTAAGATAAAACAAAAAAAGAAATGATTTCTATAGCTGTGAGAGATACATATGTTGGACCAGGTAAAAGACAAACATTAAAGAGTTCCGAGTTCCCAAGAATCGAATAAAAATTGTATAAGTGGTTTCTTGATCAACGTAATAAAAATTGTATTATGAGTGGCGAAATGATTAAGCAAAAAGCAAAACAAATTCATTCAAAAATTAGAGAAAATGATAAACAATTTACAGCCAGTGAGGGATGGCTGCAACGATTTAAAAAGCAGTTTGGAATTCGCTTTTTGAAAGTTTGTGGAGAAAAATTATCCTCTCAGCCAGAACTCGTGGCTCCATTTACAATTCAGTTAAAGAATAAAATAGAAGAACTTGGTATCACATTGGAGTAACTTTATAATGCTGATGAAACAGGACTCTATTGGAAATTGTTACCAAACAAACATTTGTCTCGCTGGCAGAAAAATCTGCTGCTGGTAGAAAAACCGAAAAGCAGCGAATAACATTTTTGGCATGCACTAATGCTACTGGGACTCATAAGGTAAAACAATTTGTTATTGGTAAAGCTGCGAAGCCAAGGTCATTTAAAAATTTCAAATGTCCTGCCATCTATGAACATTCCAAATCAGCTTGGATGACTGCTACCATTTTCAAAAACTGCCAGTGTTTGAAAATGGTAGCAGTGTTACACTGGTTTCATTATTCGTTTCTACCTCAAGTTTTAATTTTCTACTTCCTAGATCTTAAACTTAAACCAAACATTTTTTACTTGAAGGTTAAAATGTTTCTAAAGGATAAAGGTCTCCCGATAAAAGCTCATCCAAATGAAGATGAATATTGAAGAGTGAGGATGGGCAAATTGTAACAATGTTTCTTCCCCCTAATGTCACACCGCTCATACAACCAATGGATTAAAATGTTATTAGACTAACGAAATTATACTACAGAAAGAGTCTTCTATCTACTGTAATAGAAAACAACACGAATGTTTCCGATACCTTGAAAAAGTTAACTATCAAAGACGCAGTAATCAACTTAAAGGCAGCTTGGAATCATCTTAATCCCGAAATTATAAAAAAGTGTTGGAGGAATATTTTAGATGGAGTTCTTTAAAATTTTGATGATGACGATAATGTGCCACTCGCTATTCTGAAACGCCAGTGGGACAATGAGAACTCACAATCAGTGTCCAAATCGCTTAAACTTCTGCGTACATTGGCACCTCAGGTAAGTCCTTTCTCCCTATACATATCTAAATTGGTCCTAATTTGTGTATGTTTACTGATAGGGTGCATTTGAAGAATCTGATGTGTTGGAGTGGAATCAGTGTGATAATGAATTTGAAGATGATGTTAGAAGAATGCCAAAGTGATGAGGCGGTCGAAAAAAAACTTGAACCGTTGAATAAAATTTCATTAGACAGTGCTATAAATGGTTTAAATGTAGTAACTCAGTGGGCAGAAGATGAGTGACGTTGACTTTAGCGACTTTATAGTTATAAAAAGACTAAGAGAAAAAGCTATTATGCAAAAAATAAAATATCCCCTAAAATAAACAAATATTTCCGACTTTTTTGGCAAAAAAATGATTTTTTTTAGTGTTTTTTTTTATTTGTTGCTAGTTTTAATGAGCATTAGTGATTTATTTGTTTCGTTTGTTAATTATAAATGTTTATTACATATTATATATAACCTTTGTTAACGTGAATAAATCGATAATGTGAACAACCGTTGTTTTTTTGGGTTCACACTATCGAGTGTCTATTGTAATACAATTTACAAACTAATCCAAATTTAGAATAATTCCTAATAAAAGTAATTCGTAAAATGAATTTAACACCACTCCATGAAACAGCTTTCCTAGTTTCCATAAACAACAGCAACTACCTAGGCAAAATTCAGTTATAGATGAACAATTTGAAATTTTATTGGACTTGATTAAAAACAAACGCCAAAAAACTTCAGAAATGTGTAACAAAAACCAAAATGAGCAATCACAGCTTAGTTGCTTTTGAAATTTTGGTTCTTACCTTATTAGTTTTAACTTTCATTCCCCAGTGTCACCCCAAAAAATTTGAAAGTGTGCCAAAAGTTGATGTAATGGAATCTTAAGCTTCTAATTACTATTAATTTGGGATTGCATTAACCCAAGAATGTTACTAACTTAAATTGCTTCCACGAAAATAATTTGTTAATACGTATGCATATTATAATAAATTCCATGATGAAAATTAGTAACTTCAACACAAGAATGCTGTTATGTGACATACCTAACCAATATTTACGTTTTTACAACCAGGGTGGTACAGATACCATTTCAAAAACCTACAAATTTTTTGCCATCATACACGTGTTAGATTTGATACCTACAACTTTACCATGCAAAATTAAATAAACAATTGGCCCCCTTAATTACTTTGGAACGATTGAGTAGAGTATTAAAAACTACAGCAGAATCTCACTAATTCGGCACTATTAAAAACCTGAAAGTGCCCGAATGCTGGAAAAACTGCATTACTGAATTATAGGAAAAATTATGGGTATATAAAATATTATATGTGATAGTTCAGCTGTTCATTTAATGGTTGCTCCCTTCTTGGTGCCAGTAGTAACCCTCACCTAGACATTTTAGTTCTAGATTACTGGACATGCTATTGTACCGAAGTGCCGGACTATAGAGATTCTTTTTCATGCACAACAACCATTTTTTGGTAACATTTAAAAAAACCATTAGAAAATTCAACAAAACAACTTTTACCACCAAAATCCATTATTAGCACATAAAATGACAATAAAATTTGAAATGGTTTCTCTAAATCAAACAATACCTTGCACCTTCAATATAAACAAAAATGTTATCCATCTTTTACCACCAACCTATAGGTATGTTCTACCTATTTCCAAATGTATGTAATTTATTGGATTTTTACAGTAATAAGAAAGATATTTGCCTGGAAACTGAAGTGTGAAACTTATAGTAAAAACTTTTTTTTGTAATCAAATATCCGATTTTTATATCAAACTTGCCTTTTTCCCTTTTCACTTATAGAGTAACACTAAGAAGGGGCATATAAAAAAACTCATCAAAATAGGCCAAAACTTTATACAAACAATGTCGAAATATCTACCCCTACAGAGTTATAGGCTTTCAACCTGTTCAAAAAAATATTTTTCATATCTCTGGAGCTAATAAAGCTTTCATAACAAAAATTGGTATAGAATTATAGGCAATACCTTAATTTGTGTCAAATTTGCAAAACACAAACCTAGAAGGGGCTTTTGTGTAATCCAATTAAAATTTAATAAACTTTATTTAATAGAAAAATGTGTACAAACATTTATTTTTCATAGGATCACTATTTTTCAAGTTAGATGTAAAAAAATAATGTTTTAATTTAATGATTCATTGAAATTTCTGATAGTGGATCTATCAGATGTCAATCAAAAAAATTCAGATTGAGTTTCTGAGGACAGGCGAAGGAAACCATGGAAATGAAACACAATCAGTAAACTGTCTACATCTTGCATCGAAAATAACAATGCTAATGATTATGACTACTAAACGTATCTACAACATTTTCTTCTTCTTCGTCTGTGTATAGGTCAATGACCTGTTAATTACCTACAATAGTTTTGTGAGCCCTCTTTGGCAGGTATGCCGGGCAGGAAGCCAACCTAACCCGTCGAACAGAAAAGTGGAACTATTTTCTTGTGTTTTATTTTCTATTTCCACTCCCAAGAGAAGACTTTATTTAAAAAAATCCCAGTTCAGTTTCTTACACATGGCGAGTAAAAGCTATGTATATTTTATGAAAACCAAAAATAGGATAAAAGTACCTATTAAGTAAGCAACCCTAATCCAATTCAACCAACATATATCTTTTACCATTCTAGAGATGTCTATAAATAGAGAATGTCTGCTTCTGGTTTAGTTTTAACATTCGTATTTCAAATTGAACACCCTATATATTTTCAATTTTGGAACTGGAATAAAATTCAAAGTATATTAGGGTACTTTAGTAGTTTTTGATAATATGAATTTTTGTGTCGCAGCAAAAGTGCGACAATGTAACTAAAATTGTTCCCCTGAAGTCTGTTGATACTTGAACAACAATTTTTGAAATTTTAGGTCCAACTAAAGCATACGAACACATAGTCAGGATTTCGTCCCGATTCTAAGTGTAAAAGTATGCAAAAATTTTCAAAGTGTGGTCTCTTTCACCTCACGGCTTGTGTCAATTCAAAGAACACTTTGTATACATTTTATTCAATTAGCTTAATAGGTACAACAGATTGGAAACCAATTATACCTAAAAGGGACAGACCATCAAAGAAATGGGGACAGGAAACATTATAGAAGACGTAAAGACGATGAAAGTAAAAAACCAGAAAAATAAGTCTCTAATGAGAAAGCTCGGAGCAACCTAAAACCCACCCAGGGTTAATAAGCTAGAGAGAAGAATTAACTCAATAAGAGAACCCGGCGCAACTATTTCTGTTAACACTCGATACGGATTTTTAAAACTACTATAGATGTTTTCTTTTCTCTAAAACTACCATTTAATAAAACAGCAAGGGCTTCTTGAATGGAATTAAGTGAAAAATTTCAGTTATAAATAACAGAATAATAATTAATCACTCAGTGTAATTAGTTAATTAAAAAAAAGCCTACAACTATTTAAAAATAAAACGATAAATATTGTAGGCATTAAAACATTCCATTTAAAAACAGTCTTCTGAATGACTAAGGAAAACAATTGTAAAATTATGTTTGTTGAATACCAACCTGTACTTGTTAGCAAGAAAGTGTGCGTTACTCACCGAGCAATTATTCTTTTAAGGCACAAACACATTGTTAATTGTGATAAGAACAATTACAATACAAAATTATCATAATTACAAAAACAATTAGTTATCTTTTAACTGCATTCTTCCTTTATTGAGAACTTACCACAGTGGTATTTAAATGACGTAGTGCCATACGAAGAGCTGTCTTGATACACGTGGGGGCAGTCCACCAAATTTTCGGAGGAGGCGTTCCTTTAGTGTTAATATGTTTTAAAACCTGTAACAATAGAAACTATACAAACACATCAAATCCTACTCAAAAAATGTACCATTCCAACTTTTTGGCGAATATTGGCTTGGTCGGCAACCCACTCGGACATGCGTTGGGGCTCGGCAGTGCCATTGAACACAACAGCCAATTCGATGTTCCCACGCTCAACAGCTTGCATTAATAAAGATAAAAACTGAACCATTCGGTTCCACTGTCCCCCACAAGCCCAGTCTATAAAAGAGCCCGCGTGTTTACATAAAACAATACACAATTAGATATTAAATTACCTGAAAAGTAGCCCCCATAAAGCCTGTCCAAACAACATTCGGCGTCCATGATTAATTTCAATTTATTCCCGATGGGTCTAATTTTACGGTTAGGGTACTGGGGCTGCTGGCGCTGTGTAACATTTCGAGCAATTTTTAGAAGATCAACGGAAACGGAGCCCCCCTCGAGACTGGCGGACTCCAGAAACGCTTGCAAGTCTTGAATACCCATCGTGAAGTCGCTTATAAAGTACTAATACTTGTGCTCTTAAAAGTAATAGGTTGATTGGTCCATACTAACTCTGTAAACACAAGATTGCACTGCGTAAGGTACAAATACAAAATGAAAAAGAGACAAAAAAAAACATGTTCTACTTCTGGTCGCCATTACGTCAATTTTTTTATTCTTGAAATATCTGAATAAAGATAGAAACAAAATCGTTATGTCAGTTGGGAATTCAAAGTATATTGCTTTTAAGGCGCTTTTGTATGGCGTCTTAATTTCCGCGACAATGTCAAGCCCCATTTGCAATTTTCAAACTGAACATTTCCACGAAGCCAGCCAGACGCTCCATGCACGCCTTTACTCTCACCGGCAAACTTTTCCACTCAAATAGGCGTCAAGAATACGTAGACCACTTATACTGTACGCTCAACCAACTTACATGCACACCCCATTCACGATTTTACATTGCTACATTTTGTCAAACACGCTGTACTTACATAAAATTAATAAAATGCATCTCTACCTCGACACATGAACGAAACATTTGCCGGAAATAATACACAAAACACCTACAGACAGTTACAGCGCATGACGGAAACGCCAATTGTTTCGAAATCCATTTCAAATTGAAGCGGGAAGTTCCGTTTCATTACGCAAAATTTCTGATAAATGTAATTGCGCAAGATGATAAGATTGTTTTTACGTAACATTCTCCCAGATGATGATGATGTTGCTGTGTCCTTAAGATTATCGGTATGTATTTTTTTCTGAGCGATAAAATTATTTCGTCAAAATTTATTAAATCTACAAAGCAGAGCGCAAGTCATTGTTTGATAAATAAAGATATGTATTGAGCGATATATCTACAACAAAATTATTGTGTTAAGCTCCATGCCAATTTACCATTCTGGCGCTGCATTGCAAGTAAACGCCTTTCCTGTTTGCTCGTCTGCAACAAAAAGTGAAATTTTCTCGGTAAGATAACTACAATAATTTCCCACTTAATTAGGATATAAAACTACCTTGATTTAAAAACCCAGGCAAGATAACTGCTTCAATCAACATATATAATCTTTAGGAAATAAGTAATTTTGGATACAATTTCTGATGCAATTTTTAAACACGTGTACAACATCTTGGAAGTATTTTTTTTATAAGTTTCCGCCACTACTGCCGGTTGTAAAATTTGGGTATATTTTTATAGAACTTAAACCGGCTTCATAATTTTGATTAGCAATTTAAAACAATTGGAGTAATTCTTCCTAATTTTTCACTTGAGCTCATTCGTGTGCATGACCCTGAAACTGGAATCAATTATTGATCTCGCGCCATCTGTAAGGTAACGTTTTAAGTTGGATTTGTTAATTTTATTGTAACCGGGAATTTTAAAAGTCTGGATAGTTCCTGATAGGGAAACAGTGGCAAAAAGAAATAATATTAAACATAACAACGATTGTGTGTGTGAATCGATTCTAAACTAAAGGTCTTTTATTTTCTCCACACAATACAAAACCCTATTCCTGCAGAAAAGGGAGATGAAGAGAATTGGCAGTATTTTGAAAATTACGGTAGGGTGTGTAAATGTTTTACTTCCTCCGTGAGCAACATTCTATTTCTGAGAGATGAAAGAGAAAGAGAGTAAATTGCCAGAAAGAATGCAAAAACTGAAAGACATACCGCGTTGGGGGGGGGGGGGGGGGGGGTAAGTAAGAGTATACAAAAAACTAATGGTGCGAATAGTGATGTAAAAAAATAGTTCACGACTCATATAAATCAGAGAAATCGACTTGGTTTTGTTCCCTCCACATTCAAAAGAAACTAAATTCCTAAAAGAAGATAGAGCGAAGAAAAAGGAAGCGAGACAGAGAGAGTGAAACACAGTAGTATCAAAGAGCATAATATAATATTTATATACAGTGTGTCGCATTTAAGATGAAGACACCCCCATATTTTCGCTATTTGAAGGAATACAGATTTGAATTTTTGCACCGTCGTACAGGTTGATGCCTCACATTTTTTAAGATACTCAACTAAAATCTGAACTTTAAACTCGGCCTACTACGAATTCACAAACAGGGTCAATTCTCGATATTTTGCTTCGCGTTAGAGATATCGAAAAAACTTATTAGAAAAAGTTATTCAGAATATTATTCTAACTCCATATACCGAGTTTCATGACAAAATTCGCATTTTTAATTTTTTCATTATTTTGGTCTATACACAAAATAATTACAAGTTTATTTTTTAATTTGATATTTAGTGTGCCATGGAAAGTAAAAACTTGACACATTGTCAATTTAATAGTGTCATGTATTCAAATATTTCAGTATAGCACTTAAAAGGAATAATTATTTTGAAAGAAGGTGACGATAATAAAAGATTAGACTATTGTTATTGGGTCCAAGGTAATTTTTTAAATGTCAGACATTTTCTGAAAAAGATTATGTTTACTGATGAGGCTGCATTCACCACTAATGGGGTTGTATCTTCTCAAAACTGTAGATATTGGGCCAGAGATAATCCTCACTGGGTTATAAATTGTAAAGACCAATACTCCCAGAAAGTCAATGCCTGGTGTGGGATTTTAGGAGACCGAATAATTGGTCCTTTTATTAATGAATCATTGAATACTGGTCGTTTAGTTAACTTCTTTGATGTGGAATTTTGGGATGCAATTGAAAATCTTCCTCTTAATGTACGACAGGATATGTATTTGCAGCTAGATGGTTCATCCATGCACAATTCAAGGATTGTTTGTCAATGGTTGAACAAAAAATGTCCTATGCGCTGGATAGGAAGAAACGGTCTTTTTGAACTGTGACCTCCGAGGTCTCCCGATATTACACCCCTCTATTTTTATTTTTGGAGAATGGTAAAAAATAAAGTTTATAAAGCAAGGCCCAGAAATCGAGATGAACTTTGTGCCAGAGTAAGGCTAACCTGTCAAGAAATCAGCATCCCGGAACTTAGACGAGTAGCTCAACAGAATCGTAAAAGAATTGAAAAATGTATTCGAATAGACGGAGGCTAGCTGAGAGAGATCACATTTGATAGTTAATTACTTGTTTTTATGAAAATTATTGTTGTATACATTTTCCTAAATTTAATCAATTACCAAAAATTGTTTTCCCATAAGTATAAAATATTTATTCCGTTTTAAGTGCTATTTATTTTACTGAAATACTTGAATACATGACACTATTAAATTGACAATGTGTCAAGTTTTTACTTTCCATGGCACACTAAATATTAAATTAAAAAATAAACTTGTAATTATTTTGTGTATAGACCAAAATAATGAAAAAATTAAAAATGCGAATTTTGTCATGGTATATGGGGTTAGACTAATATTCTGAACAACTTTTCCTAATAATTTTTTTCGATATCTATAACGCGAAGCAAAATATCTAGAATTGGCCCTGTTTGTGAATTCGTAGTAGGCCGAGTTTAAAGTTCAGATTTTAGTTGAGTATCTTAAAAAATGTGAGGCATCAACCTGTACGACTGTGCAAAAATTCAAATCTGTATTCCTTCAAATAGAGAAAATATGGGGGTGTCTTCATCTTAAATGCGACACACTGTATAAACTCTTTGGTAGTATATTTAGTAATTTCACAAAATACAGGGCCTGATTTCTGAATATTATCTTACAATTACTTACCTTGTTCATTAGCCTAAGTATGTTTAGATTCTATTCTATTATAGTACCTATTAAAGTTTTCAATAAAATAAATTTTTAT